>JBBYHQ010275429.1:0-22123 GCA_038382645.1 Spergularia azorica
AGAAGAAAATCCACAAAAGCCAAACCAGGGACATTTTTGGCATTTCATATTTGGGGCTACCAATAAAAAAGAATCTTGGGGCTCCCAATAGCAATCCAGTTGCCGATAATTAAGCCAAATGGAGTATTCTAAAGCTTAAGTAATATGCTTATAAGAGTGGGGTTCAATGGTTAAAGGTGGGATTTTATTCGCTTGGTCTTAATTTCTGATAGAGGCAGCATGTAGAGACGACAAACAGGTCGATAATTGTCTTTAGAGAAATGGAAACATAAACACGTGTCCGTATATGCTAATACATCACGTGTTCACACTATGTCAACATATATGTTAGCAATGTGTCAACAATACATGTTGGTTGTTTACTAAAGCGTACATGAAATTGTTGGTTGTCAACAATATTCGACACTAGAGTACATGAAGTTCTCCATCCTTGTTCAGCGTCTTCACACAAGTGATTGAATTTAGTACTATTGTCACAAGGATGATTATTTAAGGATCAATGACGACCTAGTGATTAGTAAATCAACCCTCACAGTATTAGCTGCTCCTATATACTACAAATTATAAAAGGATAGTCATTTATGTTGATCGAACTCTAATAAGTGAACTGACGTCAATCAAATACGGTCAAATGTGGTACATTGTCAATATGACTCATATTTCATAGAATATGTCATATTTGATGTTTACACTATTTTTTATGTTGTCGATACTTAAGTATTAAGGTTTAGTAAAGATGAATTGATGACCATAGCAAAGCCCTTGTGCATGGAAATTAAAATACACTACATGATGTGGTAGTTATCATATTAGAATACTGTTTGTTTTGTTTTTTTTCCTGACAACAATGAAAAAGTTACCTGAGACATGTTTTGATAATGCTTCAAGAGTCCAAGAGTGATGCTATGCTATACCGGTATGAGTTTGGAATGAAGAAACATAAATGACTTAATGTCTAATCTTTGTAGCGAAGTCATTGTTTTTACTAAGCTGTTGACAATGTAGATTTCTATGCCTTTGAGGTACCTATAGAGATACAAATCATACATTCCTCCATGTGGCAAAGTTCTTGTAAGAACAAACCTTTGTCATTGTTAATGTTCTAATACTCTCTTCTATTCGGAATGATCTTCCCCTTTATTTTGCATTTTTTAACTAGCCATATTGACACTAGTACATAGAGTAAATGAAACACCCGTTTGCCTTAAAACCAAGTGAAACTTGTAAAATGCAGTATAGAATAAAGTACTCCATGTGTTAATGTTAAAGAACCATCTCAACCAAAAGTGTAGACTGATGGTTGACGCTCAATAATTGGCTTTATACCTTAACACGCCCCTCAAGCGAATGCTCTTTAGGCTTGAAGCGTGAAGATAATGCACAACCCCGCAAGATCGATGAGGCTCTAGTACCATGTTAAAGAACCATCTCAGCTAAAATTCTAGACTAATAGTTGGCGCTCAATAATTGATTTTATACCTTAAAAATTGATTTTTATACTAAGTAAACATTTCATTAGATCAGATGTGGCTCCTATTATGACTTGTCAAAAAAGTGTTAAACACAAGGAAATACCATTCTAAAAAGGAGAGAGTACTAGTAAATTAAATACGAGTAATAATCATGTGTATATTAGATTTTGTAGGGTTGTAAACACACCCACGAGAGTCAAACCATCAACATAATTTGCATGGTTGATCAACTTTGCGACCTATAATATCCTCACGTCGCTCGACCATGACGTACCAAATACTATCCAACTTGCCCTCAAAAACCAAAAAATGAATTCATTCATTCATTTAAAATCATACGAGTATGGAATACTAGTACTTTACAAGACTTTTTGTATTTTGGATATATTATTGTATTATCTAACTAAAAAAAATCTTATACGCCGACTTTACACATAAACTCTACCTCATTTTCCTGGTGGACACGTAAAAAGGAAAAGTCGAAATATACTTTATCACTAAAAAATTAATTAAAAAACCCAAAAAGAAATTAAGAAAGGGTAAATAAAAGGAAGTGTATTCCTTAAGCTTCTTTTTTAGCGATGGGCACGTTTCTTTTGTTCAACCCTCCGACATGGATTAATTTCCTTCTCTAAACCCTAACCTAACTTGTTTACCCCCAATTCAATTCAATTAAAATCCCTAATTATTCCATCAATTCAATCAAATAATCGAGACTTTACTTTACAATTATAATTAGATCATCGAAAAATTAGTAAGAGAGAGAAAATAATTGGATGGCAGAGGTGAATTCGAAGAAGAAGACGACGACGAGTTTAGCGCCGGGGTTTCGATTTCATCCGACCGACGAAGAATTGGTCTGGTATTATCTTCGCCGTAAAGTTTCCGGCAGACCCTTTCGCCTTGACGCTATCTCCGAGATCGATATTTACAAAGTTGAACCCAATGATCTTCCTGGTCCGTCTTTTTTTTTTTTTTTTTTTTTTAATTTGATTTGGTAATTTTGCACTAATTTTGTTGATTTTTACGCGTTTGGATGACCCATCTAGTTTTAATATTGAATTCCGGTTTTGCCCTTTTCGTATGGTGTGAAATTGTGTGAAAAGATTGGATCTTTTTGGGGTTTTTTTTGTTGATTTTGATGTATGATTGATTTTGTTTTGAGTTTGATCATATGGGTTTGATTAGGTGATTGATTAGGGTTGTAATTTGGGTTATTGAGATGATTTTGATTGAGATTGTATGTGTTTTTGTTGCTTAATTTGAACAAAATGTCGAATTATGAGCAATTTTTTGGATTGGGAGATTAATTTGATTGATTGGGGTTGTAAGTTGAATAATTGGGATGAGTTGGATTGAGATTGCATGTGTTTTTGTTGCTTAATTTGAGCAAAATGTCGAAAATTGAGCAAAATTTTGGAGTGTAATGGGGTTTGTTGGATTGAGAGATTAATTTGATTGTTTGTTGGGGGTAATTTAGGTCTCTCGAAGCTCAAGACTAGAGACAGAGAGTGGTATTTCTTTAGTGCCCTCGATAGGAAGTATGGTAATGGGATGCGCACTAACCGTGCCACCAATGACGGATACTGGAAGACTACTGGCAAGGACAGGCCTGTTCACCATAGGTCTCGCGTTGTTGGTATGAAGAAAACCCTTGTCTACCATTTTGGTCGACCCCCACGTGGCAAGCGTACTGATTGGGTTATGCATGAGTACAAGCTCGTTGATGAGGAGCTTGAGAAGGCTGGATATCCTCTGGTTAGAACTCTTCGTCTATTTGCCGTTCCCTCCTTTTGCGTCTTTGTGCTTTCCTGAGTTTGTGTCTGTGTACTCTCTCGTTCAAGTTTCGTCCTGGTATGGATAATAAGTTTACTCCTGTTTGGATAGGAGGGATATGTTCTCTGTCGGATATTCCGGAAAAGTGGCACAGGTCCCAAAAATGGAGAGCAGTATGGAGCCACACTTGTGGAGGCGGAGTGGGAGGGTGATGATGCTGGGGATACAGTTGATGGTGACGTTTCTTTTGAAGATCCTTATGGTGATGAGGATTTCTTTGAGCAGAATGATCTGAACCAGGTTTGTGCCCAATGTTAAGTTGTTAGAACCTCCCCCCCTCCCATCAGTATATTTTATTAAGGCTATTTGTAGATGTACTAGTTATGGCGCTTTTTAATATCTTTCATGTATTTCTACTGTTCCGATGTGATCAACATGTATCATCAACACGGACATGTCATTTAACTTTCCCATCGAACTGATTATAGAGTGAGAATGCTGCTTGTCATAAATTACGTTGTTCAGCTCTGGATTTTCACTGTAGAAGGATATATATCCAGCTAAAATGATACTCCTAAAGTCCAAATCATTGTTATTCTAGTGGTATCTTTTTGAGGGGATTGTTCTTGTTCTAGTGTTATTGCTCGGTAATTAATTATTACATTGGGACCTTTATTGAGCTTTCTGGTCACGGAGCTTGGAAAAGCATTGAGTTAAAATTTGAGCTATATATTGAAATGTCGTTGGTCGATAGGAATTGTCTTGCATGTGGTAGTGGCCATGGTAACTTTGGACAGCTGTCAATATAGGGGAATGGGGTTTGATGTAGAACAAAAAATTTGAGGAGCCTGCCTGACTTCAATCATGTCATTTTACCTTGTTGTGCTCTATAGGTGCTTGACTTACCAACTGTTACACACCCAGAGAACCTTGATAATCAAGGTAGCCAAACCTATGGTGAGGACTGCAAGGACGTAGCTGGTATATATCAGAGGCCGACAGACCTACAGCTTGAATCTGAGTTTGACTTGGAGTCTACTGATGTCAGTCATTTACTTGCGCAAGTTGGGAGCAGCACTGACGTCAAGAGTGAATTTATGCCTAGGAAGGATGAGTGTAATGAGGCTGCTAACAGTCTGCCTGATGAACTGTGGTCTGCTGTTGGTGAGGGATTAAATGGTGATGGAGGGTTCTTTGATGCTGCTGAGATTTGGGATCATCTTCAAGGATCATCAGTGGACGATGGTGCCTTTGACCAGTTCTTTGATGATGGGTTTGATATTGATGCACTTATCAATTATGACTGCCCGCCTGAAGTGATAGGTGCTAATGCCGATCAACCTTTTACCATGCCGCAGGTAGCAATTCTGCATTCATTTTTTTTATTCGGAATCGTCATTGGCACATTTGCAAATTGCTAGATGATAACTATTGATTTTTCTTTGCCTTCCAATCCCCTGCAGATTTTCGATGATGCCTTATGGCATTTACCTTCAACAAGCGAGCAATTACCAGTATCAAGTGATGATAGTAATGGATCATCTTTGAAGCAATACATGGAAGAGCCGATCGCTCAGCAACCTAGGACAGGTGAAGGCCCTATGCTTGGCTGTGGTTTGCTTTATTTTGACTTTCTGCTATTAGGTTCTGTTGGAAATTACTACATTCTCAGTACTTGTATGCTTACAATTTTGGATTACTGTTGTGGTGCAGCCCTGAGTAAAGCAAGTCGGTGGTTGGAAAATATCCCTGCTCGTCCAGCATTTGCTTCAGAATTTCCCACCAAGGACATAGAGTCACGGTTGAGTGCTGCTGTGCAGCCTTCTAGCTCTGTTCACGTGACTGCTGGTGTGATCAGGATTAGGGACCTGCCTATTGGCTCCACCAGGAACGGACTGCAGTGGTCCTTTGATAAGACTGGTAGTGTAAATGTTCTACTTTCGTTTGAGCTACCCCAGGCTAATGACTCTGCAGAGTTGGATCCGCTGTCCGGCATGTTTTCAAGCAAGGTTGCAGCAGCGGTTTCTCGAGGTTGGCTATATTTTATGTTCTTCTGGGTCATGCTATTCGCGGTAAGCGTCAAATTTGGGACCTGCATCTATGCCAAGTGATGGAGTATCTTGAGAAAAGTATATTACAAAGGACAGTTCTTGTATTTTACCATTCATAGGTCTATAGCAGGGATTGAATAACTTTATTCCCTCAACGCTCATTTTAATTTAGTTTGTAAGAGCTTGCTTGCCGGAGTACTGTATTGGCTGACTATAGTGTTGTTGCTGAACGCTTTAGTTAATGAAACTTGTCACTGAATATGTATCTTGTGTTCTGATGTGGATTTCGTAGAAAAATTTGGTTAGGGTGCGCCAGGCGTTAGCCGTTAACCTTTGCTGTTGCAGATGGTGACATACTGACATCAGTTGTCTTGTGTTGTGTAGTCTGTACAAAGTGGTAGGAAATTGGGATATATGCTGAAATTTCAATGTTGCTGTTATAGATATGTTGCGCACAGCATGCCTAAGTGTGGTAATCTTGCGTGATGGGTACTAGCCTACTAGTTCCAAGTTTTGCATCGGTCGTTGATAGCAGAGTCGTGAAGTGATGGACCGTTCTGGATTATAGGGGAGGGTCACCGGAGAAGAGGCATTGTAAATGACTTAAAAGGGTCCCTTCGGAACCTTAGTTATCAAGGTTGTACAACGAAATATTTATTGGACACATCAACAGTGTTTGGGACATTACTGTTTAATAGAACTGCAATGGGTAATCTGATGATGTAAATCTACCCATGTCTTACAAAATATACCCCTTGCGCTTGACTTTCAAGTTGATGTTTTCATCTTCTGGGGTGAGACATTGACCTTCAACAATGGTGTGATCTTCATTTTTGCGACCAACTTTTCGGAAAGTATCCATCTTTTGCGATGAAATTCAATGTCTCACCACGAAAAATGATAAGATCAACTAAAAGTAATAGGGGAGGGATTAGCATTTTCTATACTAGTGTTTGCCTCAAGTTGTATGTCAACTACATTTATTCATGAAAAACAATCGGTTTGTAAAGGTCCCCTATGCAAGAATACTGATGCTAGTTTGCGATTCTCTGGTTGAGGGCTGCTATGTAGTAAGGGTCTACATCTCTCCTGGAAGCATCGTGTCCCCGCTTGGAAGATCGCAGACGGCCACACCCTGCAAGATAGCGAAAGTCATCAACATGGAGTAGTTCACTACAACAGCTTCAATCTAATTATGTTGATGCAGAAAGAGATAGGGGCGACATAGCTCAAATTAAACTGAATGCAAACAATTGCATACCTCTCCAGTAAGGTGTGCTGTGCAGCGCTTTTCGGCCAACAGTTCCTCCTCACTCTGTCAAACAAAGGCTTAGTCAGGTATATCACCATCAAAATTGCTTTCAAGTCTCTACTAGTTTGCATGCCCGTGCCACACCCGTGCTTGTCTTTTTTTATAATGTTTATACTCGTTTTATAGAAATGTACGACATGTTTTATCTTTATTCTAATTTCTAATATTATTATGAAGAGTACTATAATCAACTTTTGTCACCCGTCATATTTTATTATTATATATTTCTACTCACTCATCATATTGTCATATTTACACTTTTACGTCACCCATTATACAGTTTCAATTCCACTATCTCGTTACATGTTACATTAATTCATTGTACTATCTTGCTACATGTTACATTATTTCATTCTACTATCCCGTCACCCTTTATATCACATTATATTTAAAATTTTTACCATAAATTAGCTAACCACCATAATATTATCTCTTTGATCTCAATTATAAACAAAATTACCATATTTTTTTATTTTCCATAAATTAGCTAATAATATACTCTATGATAAGTTTTTACCATATGCCATATGTTAATCAATAATTGTATTTAATACTATTTTTATGTTCTATCCAATTAATGTATGCCAAGTGTCCTTCTAAAAAAGAATTGGTTTCAGGTTTTAATATATAGTATTAGATTAGATTAGATTGGTCTAACTCGTACGAAAAACTTCGAATACAAGCACAATTATAAGCGCACCTTTTTTATACGCGTCCAAAGATAGTCATCAAATACGACATCTTTCACCAGCTCATAATCACCATCTCCCTGAGGTGGTTTAGAGAAAGTTTTACTTAAAGAGGCACAGCAGAAGTTTCATAAAATACGATACAGAATAACTTGACATAAGGATCTAACCTTGGACCTACAAGGCATACTGAAAACAAGATCCTCAGCGATTCCATAGGGATTCCCACTGGTGTACACCTGTTTTTGGTTCACATTTAGCTCATCAGAAGAAATTTTCTACCAATATACACTGAGTGGTTAGTATAGACGTATGCCAGAGTCCGGACCAGCACCTCTAGACGTATATTCTTGAACATTGTTAATCTTGAACTACAACTTTTAGGATGAAACACAAATCATTGAGCTAAGTATGATTATGAAGCTTCAGACTTGACAAAGGAAGCATTCACACATATTTCATGAACAAAGTCCAAACATACAAGGCAAAAGGGATACCCCATTCACATTTGTGGCTACTGACTAATTTCACCCCTTGAATACTACTATCCATTCAATCTACACTTTTACAGATAAAGCTTCTGATGAAGCACGCTGATCTCACTTTAGGTGAATGTAAATATAGAATACGTTGATTATTTAATTTTGTTCATAAACCGGGAGAATAATTAGACATAATTCTTATAAAAAGTTTCAGAGCATACATATGTCAAGAGAGATCTCAACTTACCCCGGAAGAAAACCAGTCACCTTCTGGAGTTGGGGTAACAAGAGATTTTATGGCATCGACAATTGACACTGCAGTAGAAGCAGCAGAAGACCTCCCCCATTTCTGTATTAGAGTGCCACCTCTCTGCAAAACAAAAGATAGCATAAACTTGCATATTCCAAGGTAAAGTGGTAGTAGTGTATGTGCATTGGAAGTAAAAGTGGTTACCATTTGGACCTTGACAGTGAATTCTTCTTCTAACCACTTTTGATCCTTTATAACCTGTTTGACAGGCAGTCCGTCGATTTTGGCATTTAAGAAATCAGGGACCTGTGGATTAAACATTCAAGCCCCGTGCATGGTGAGTTAGAAGAATGACCATCTGCATCGCTATCTATGGTATGTACTGTCATTCCTGCAGAAGAAATAGCATACCTGAGTGGTGGAGTGGTTTCCCCAAATGGTCATATTTGATACCTTATCATAGAAGACACCTGCTTTTAAAGCCAGCTGCAACGCACAACACAATACTGTTCAGGACTCGACTTGGTGTAATAATAAACACAATACTGTCAAGATGGTGTTACCTACCTGGCATTTTGCTCTGTTTTCATCTAATCTGGTGAGGGCATGGAAGTTCTTTGCAGGTATATTTGGAGCATTTTTCATGCAGATGAGAGCACTAGACAGACCAAAGAATGCTGCGATATTAGAGGCAAATCGATGGATAAGGAATTGAGAAGTAATGGGAGTCTGAGAGATGTGACTCACTTGGTATTGCAAAGATTCCAACCACAATGACTTTAACGTTAGGTGATGCCACAGCATTCAGAGCTTTTCCCTGTCAATTTCGCACAGTAAATAAATGCCACTGATCATGCAGGCTGCAGCTATAAGATAAGGAGTGTAAGAGACTCGAAAAAAGATGCATACTTGATTAGCATAAATGTTTCCATTAATGTCAAGCAAGTCAGCTCGCTCCATGCCAGGTCCACGAGGCTTAGCTCCGATAAGAAGAGCCCACTGAGCATCTTTGAAGATATCATAAGGATCAATACCAATGCTAACTTCCCTCAGTAACGGAAACAACGAGTCCTCCAGCTCCATAGCTACTCCTTCTAGAGCTTGGAGTGATCTTTCAGATCCAAGCAGTTTGAGAGCTACTGGTTGATCTGGTCCAAATACCTCACCAGAAGCCAGCTGCCATAAAAAAATCAGTCCAACATCATGTACTAGCCTCCTTAACATCCAACTCGTTTAATCTCTCGCAAATACAAGCGTAATTGCGAAAAATATCATCTCAACATGTTTTTTTTTTGGTACACATGTTAAACAGAAATTGATATGATCATACTCATGTAGTCATGTTTGTTATCAGCATATGAAAGACAATTGACGATAATACAAGCAGGAATAAATCGAAAAAGGCGAAACGAAGGGGGAAAGTGTAGTACTGACTTTGAATAAGAGATGGTTAGAAATCATGCCAGCAGCACCCGAGACAGCAACAGTGACGAGCTTTTTCCAACATTTGGTCTCTTCTTCCTGAAGTAACAATACACAGAAACAGAATTACGAGTGAGTGAGTCTAAAAATCGAAGTCGAAACGAAAAGAAAAGGATGGATTAAAGGGAAAAGAGGAGATTGTTCAACATACAGCCTTCAAATCGTAAGTTAAGCAGAAAACACCGTAACATTCAGGCTTGACATTTTGTGCTGTAACCTTCTCATTCTCCACTTGACTGCATCATATTATTATTATTACCATAATTACGATTTACGACTAAAACGAACGAAACGAAATGAAACGAAAGCGTAAGGAAGAAGACTGAAGAGTATTACTTGGGAGCAAGAGAGCAGCGAATTGTAGCGGGTGAATGTCTGGGAACGAGGTGAACCCTGCATTTGTAGCGTAACAAAGAAGATGATAAATACGAATATGAAGACAGCTGAGTTGCTTGCGGTTTAACTTGTCGACATGAAACCGCCATTTCTCAAACTCTTGATTATTTTCTTGTGTGTGTGTTCAAAATTAAAGATAGGATACGATGATATGATTATTAGTTTAATTATTGTAACTCCGAGAGATAGACAGACATGTTAAGTGGGAAACTTCAGAGAGAAGACAAAGAGAAGACAAAGAGAAGAATAGAGTAAGAGATATTTGATTCCGCTATCTGTTTGACACTTGGCACTCCTCCCTTCCATTTCTCTTTAATCTCTTCCCCGCCATTATCTTCTTACTATTCTTCCATTCTTAACCAGCTAATCCCTGTTCTTAATTACCTCGCTTTCTTTGATTAGTTGAACATGCGACCTCAAAGTCACGTTACGACATTCTTACCATTTCGGACAAATTATAATTCAAAATAAACTATAACAACGAATTCAAACCACATACGTTATTCAAACCACAAGATTCTGCTAGTTCGAAACTTGAAAATCTAATAACCACAGCCTAGTCATTTCTTCCATCCGTTTGGTATGAAACGGATATTATCGTCCGTTTTGGGCGGAGCAATATATTCCGTCTCTTAGAAACTGAACGGAACAGCAAAAATCCGCAACAAATATCCAAAAGAAAAAACCCTCCGATTCCAAGGCTCTTGCACAGCATCCAGAGTCAAATTCACACAGGCATCACATGAATAGAAAACAGACAGATGATCGGTATTCACTCCATCTCAATGTATAGCTAGAGACACAACGATGAGAGACGTGAGAGTGTGTGCTCACGAACAAATGCAATTTGAGTTCAATTATAAACTGTATATCAAAGACGATCCAAAGTGAATGAAAAAAATACATGTATATCAAACCTGTGTAGCACCATGTGAATTGTGAAATATATTCCACGCAAAATTTTGTCCTTTACATAGACAGGAACACTGTCTGCATAGTGCATGACATGTACAGTAATCCAGGAACTTCCGACAGTCACTGTAGGGACTAATATCACCGATCCCAACACGTCCAATTGTGAGCAACCCCCCGTCCAGAACATACTTTGGTTGGATGTAAAGGAAGACCTTCAACTCTCATGGACTATTTCCATCACCAGAAGAAAACCATTGCCAAACGCCCCGAGAACCTTGCCTCTGGGCTGCTGTGTCATGCTCCTCCGCTTGCTCAAAGGTAGTTTTTTCCTGCCTAAGTAATTCCAGTTCAGCCTCTACGGCTGGCAAAGATTCTAACAAGCCTTGGATTCTTACTATTTGTGCCTGAAAGGTCAATACCCAGGAGATACGCACAAGATCAAGCTCATGGATTAATTTGTAATAATAACAAAGGGGGGGGGGGGAATAGCACATTAGGAAGAGTAAGAGAAGGTCAAACCTCCAAACTAAAGCATCTCGATCTTTCTGAAATTAATTGACCTTGGACAGACTCGAGTTCCTGAACAGAGACCATGATCATTCTCAATATATTTACACGTAGCAGCAATCATCTTATAAGAGATCGAATGAATAGCTATAGATACCTTGGCCAACTCTACATGTGTATTATTCATATCATCAATCTTTCCCCTCAGCATGGAATTTTCTGCTTTTACTTCAGCAAGTGATGATTCCAGCACTCTCTTCTCATCCCTAAGTCCATTAGTAGCAGCAAAGCCACCCTGTTGTTGCAGTTTGGTTGTGACTCCAGTGTCAGCTACCTTTGTAAAGCCCAAGTCCTTCCTAGAATCTACCGAGTACGCAGCAGATACAGATGCCGCTGCTGCGGCCGCTGCAGGCGATTGGTATATCTTAGGATGTACAGAATCCTTCAATTTGGGTCTCATAACATATACCTAACATTAGAAAAGATGTGCAGGAAACAATTTAGTCAACGGGATGAACACAATTTTGGATATTGCATGATCCCTAACTGATTTTCCGAAAAAAAAAAAAGCTGTACACAATGAGATTGCATCCTTTAGTCACATACTTATATTGAAAAGATGATTCAAGAAGAGAGGAATTATAAGATAACACCAGTGAACCTTCTAATATGACTTCCTTTCTGCATAAATGCAGGTGCTTACCCAATAAAATTGCAATTTTAATTCAAAGTATTACCTAATCACCTATATCTACAGAATTCATTTGTCCTCCACTTAATTTATCTATTGGTGATTACTTTAACTCCACTAGCCTACAGGCTTACAGTGGCCAGGAATAGATAGAACTTTAGGGCCTTTTCACAGGGCAATCAAGTTCACATCAGAACAGTTTAACCAGATGCTGTAGAGAGGAAGGCCATGCATAAACAAGAAAAAAAAGCTCAACATGATAAAGGTTGCATGCACGGCTTATGCTGCTCCCCACAGAATCTCAAAGCACGCCAAAGTAAATTATGGGGTATATCCGTATATCATTCACTAGTCCTATATGGATTGCCTCGTCAATGGAAAAGATCAGGACTGAAATATATTCACAGAGCATGGACATATCTAGGGGTGGCAAATGGGTCGTCGGGTCGGTTCCGGGTCGGATTATAGCGGGTCGGTTCGTAACAGGTCGGGTCATACCGGGTCAGATGATCCTTCGGGTCGGGTTCGGGTTGGGTCGGGTCGGTTTTGGGTCGGTTCTATCGAGGAAATTTTGTGCCGGATCGGGTCGGTTTTGAGTCGGGTCACAATCGGTTTTAGTTGCTAATGGTCATTTATGGACGTTAGTTCTGTTTTTGGCATTACAAGTCGGGTCATTGTCGGATAACAGGAGGTCGGGTCGGTTACGGGTCGGGCCATCATCGGGTCGGGTCTTGTCGGGTTAGGTTGATCACAATTTCGGGTCTTATCGGGTCAGATTTTCGGGTCAGCGAATCGGGTCGGGTCGGGTTTGCCAGCCCTAGACATATCCAGGATGTACTCCGTTGTCTCCGCATAATTTATTTAACCCCACTGAGGGACAATCCCACTTCCAGGAATAAGAAGAGAAGTATTTTCACAAAGCATTGATGGAATGTAATACATCTCTCAATTGTCTAGATTAAGAATCAGGGTCATACCTCATTGTTGTATCTTCCATTGTATCCACCAAAAGCAACCAAATATACGTCTCCATGGATCAAAGCCGAGCAGATTTTGATTCCCTGCTTCGAAATAATTTCTTATTCATATGCAAATGAAGACATAGCTTATAAAGCTACATGATGTAACGAGATGGCTATGTCATAATAGCTACTAGTTGTGCAGAAACAAAAGAAAGGAAAAATCTCAAGATCAGCATATGAATAGAAAAATCTGTTTATGACACCAAAAGGTCTTGTAATAACTAAGATGAAATTTTTTTGTTGTCTCAATTAGACTACTACAGAGCTTCTTAGCTAACAGTGAACCTATACCATTGCAAAGAGGCAAAGTCCCATATGAGACGGTCGACCACTTTACTTGGTTAAAAAGTAACCAGTTTAACAATATTTGTGACCATTATATTGTTTTTAGTAATCATTTTGGTTACGACTAACAAAGAGGCAAACAAGGCCCTCTCAGTGTACAAATATTGAAACTGTTAAAGAAATAAAAAGCTTATCGGAGACCTTAATGTAGATGATTTCAAACCATGTGACCCGGTCTCTTCATTTTACCTCACACACCCGTGTCGGACACTCGACACTCGGATCTGTGTGTGACACTTGGATCCTTCATTTTAGCCAAAAAAAAACATCTAGCTTATAAATTGGCAGTTCGAAACTTTGACACACACCCGTGTTGGACTCTACAAGCCGAGTTATGTTAACATAGATTGAAAATTCTAAGATTGAACCTTGCATAAGTTACAACCAACAATAGGATACTGTGCCGATAGACTCTAATAGGGTCTAGTATCGAAAGAGTACACTCAGATGTCCCTTCCTAAGTGTCAATATTCACTTCCCAAGATATTATGACGACAAGCATCAGGTATCATTGCGCAATGACACGACTTATTCAATGAGTTACACATCCAAAGACTCATATTGCCATATCATAAAAAAGATAGGTAAATTAATCAAACCTCGCTAGCAAGTGGATCCCTCGGATCTACTGTAGCCACCACAGACCAAGCAAGTTTGGTCAAATCAAAAACTATTGTTTCCCTGGCTCCTGTTAAACAATCATTTAAACCAGAATTTACCATCACCATTTCCTACTAGACATAGCATGAAACATTTCTAGGAAAGTATGTTCTCTTACCGCTCTTATTGTCTCCACCCCCAACTATATACCAGCTTTCACCAACTGTGACACCAGAATGTCCAGCTCTTGGAGCCACATAATCACCTCGGGTCTCAGGTTGAGACCACTCCATCTGTGACGATAATTGAAAGACCAATTAACCAATATCACGCAAACCCAAAAGAAAAAGCAAACCACACGGAATGACATACTTACTGTGTGCAAATCTAGCACATGCAAATCGTTAAAGCATGTCGAATGGGAACAGCCACCAAATACTAGAAGGTAGCGATCAGCATGTACAGTAGTAGCATGGTCATATCTTGGAGAAGGTGGGGGCTGCCTATCAAAAATAAAAAGAAAGTGAGGAGGAGCTCCTCTCGAATCTCAGAGAAGAGTAGAAGACACTACAAAGCAACAAACATAAAACTCACGTCGCTTGAACTTTCTCCCAAGACATTGTATCTAGATCCAAAATATGAATATCATTCATGAGTTTCCTGCGGACATCTTCGCCGCCAAATACAATCAACTTAGAGCCAACTAAAGTCACAGACTCTCCCTCACGAGCAACCTTAAAGAAACAAATAATTGTAAGTATGAAGTGTCAATATTCAAACATCTTCAATACACTGAGTTCACAAAAGAGCAAAATTTAGTTACCGGAAGGTCTCCAGTGGTCTCCAAGACACCGCCTTGTTGGGTCTCAAGGTCCAAAAACCGCACTGCTCAAACATCAAGTAAAACATCCATATGAACAATGCAGCAAAATGCGAAAATGACAGGTGTAGAAAACACTATATGAAACAAACCTGTAATGTAATCAGAAGACTTGGATTTGCCATGGATAGTGAGAAGCTTGTTTCCCCAAACAATCTGCAAACACCAGGCGAGGCGCAAAATCCGTAAATAACAGCAAACCCAAACCTAAGTTTATGAAAAGTGATAAGCTTGACTGTTACGCTTTAGCTTTTTACCATATGGTGTCCGGAGGTGGGAGGGAAAACATTGATCAAGCTGTCATTATCCGAATTGGCAGCCGCAATTGGGTTGAATGGAGACCAACAAGAGCTGTTAAAATCTAAAACCTAGAAACAAAAACACAGACAGATAAAAAGAAGCTTGAGTGTGAAGATTGGAAATTGAGGAGTGATCAATCATCAATGTTGGTGATGAAGTGTTAAAAGAAGGAACCTGAATATCAGAGAGGTTGCGGCCGTTACGACTGCCGCCGGAGATGTAGAGGTTGTCGGCGATTACAGCTGCCGCATGCTAACATTCCCCCCAAAACCATATAATCATTAATCTAAATGATGATCTAAAATGCGTAAAAGAATTGACTGTTACAGGTAATTGAGGAGGAGTGTACCTTGTAGCGACCAGAGGGGCGTGTACCGGAGACAGGGAGGGTGGCCCACTGATCATGTTCCAACCTCGAAAACCATGTCCCTGCCTGTTCTTCTCCGTTTGCCATTTTGTTTACCACCTGTGTTTTGTTTTACAAGAATCGTGAATCACAAGTTTCATCCATGTATCAAACACATAAAGAGTAATCCACATTGTAGTATACCTATTGAATCGAGTATTAGCAGAATTATAGTATAAAATACACAGGGAAATTGGTGCATTCTGTTAAAATTCAATTAAAAAAGAGAAGAAGAGAGGAACCTTGAGGGTTAAGCCGGTAATTTGATAGATATACACCGCCGGCAACGTTTTTCCGGTGGATCTGCAAAAGGAGTGTAGCTCTCTTTCTCTGGATTTGGGAATTTGGGATTCCAAAAGTCAAATTGTTAAATCGACAGTAGTCGCCAGTCAATTTGTATTTTCTTACCGGTTTTTTTTTTCCGTATTTTCCTTTCTTTCTGAGTGATTTACTATGATTGGCTGTTGTTAGAGTTAGGAACCTTGACGAGAACCGACTCACCCGAAAACTCGTCCCCATAGGACCTGAAACTGTATCACCCGAACATGATTCGACCCGACACAACTCGATATTATCCAACTTGAGAATGACCCGACCCAACCCAACCTGGCCCGTAGTGATCCGTTACCTAACAATGACCCGAGCCGTTTTGATGTCCCGATAATAATGAACCAAATTAAAACATTGTAGTATGCATATTAATGGTTTAAACTTACTAACAAGACTAGATAATTTCACCTATATTATATCCAAAAACCAAAAAATATTAAACAAAAATTGAAATGACGCGGATTAATAACCATTCGCAATTAGATGCGATTGTAAACCGACCCTACCCGTATCAAACCCAAACCCGACCCAAAAAATACACGTTGACCCGCCAAGACCCAAACCCAATATGACCCGACCAGAAAACCGCCCCTACCCGCCCGATTAAAGACCCGAACCAGCTGTTCTCTTAATCGACTCGTCTCACTTCCCTCTTCACTTCACTCCCACTTTCACTCGTTACTCCCAGTCTTTCTCTCTGAAATTAAAGATGATGAAGATCTTAGATCCCCTTATTATTTGGCCCGGAATCAAAGATTGTACCTCAAGCTTCATTTCTCTTACATCACTCCCTCCTCCGCCGTTGTTCAGGTCCTTTTTCTCCCTCTCATCTCTCTCTCTCTCCTAATCTTTTTTTTTGTAATTGTTTGGTCTGATCTTATATTGTATCTTCGCCTGTTTTTGTTTGTTTAATTTGTTAATTTGTCGTGTAATTTTAATGAACATTTGATTGTTTTTGTTTCTACCTTTTCAGTCACCCATTTATTTCATTATCATCATGCTAAATTTTTCCTCGTAATTATCAATTTTGTGTTGTTGCTGGGGACTTGAATGCTTTGATTTTAGGCTTAGCTGTGTAGTTGTCACCAATAATGGTGGATACGTTTTAGCCTACTGATTATTCTTGTTCGAAATCGGCGTTATCGCCCTCATGACTCAATCTCTTAGCTTATTCATTGCCCCTCCACGAAACATTATGCGCCGTGCATTGTGGATTTTTGGTCTTAAGCAGCTCAGACTTTGGTGAGTGCTTGTATATTCTGTGTGAGATGGTCTAACTAATCATACGAGTGTCGGGACAAATTACGATCTAGTCGTATATAAACCTCATATTTACGCCACCTTATCATAGTTGCATGTCTGAGCTCATTCTGCAGTATCCGAATTTATAAGAAGCATTAAGAATAATTTAGGATTGGTAGTGTGTGGGTATTCAAAATGTTCAGTCAATGGTTTTCCCTTTTTTATTTAACATCTTTGATTCTTGAACTCAAGTGTAATCAGTGTGACAGGTCTGTGTTTTAGTTTCATGTTTCGGTACAAAGGCTATGTTCTACAATAAGGGTTAATTGTCTCTTCATAATAGCTCACATTTGTGTTCCACATCCAAATTAATCTGGTGCTTATTCAAGAATCTTCGACATAGTTTATTAGATGGCTCATTTTCTTTTCTTGTTGCGAGTAGATGATGTCTGCTCCACGGTTTTATGTGAACATTTTGAGATGTCTTGAGTTGTTCGATGAACTCATTCAGGCTCAACTAAATACTCTTCCTACGTTGCCCTTTGAGCTTACTCTAATAAATTTGTTTTCGGTTATGTAGATACATTTCGTGAGTTGAAGAGCAATCGGGAAAAGAAAAAAGATGTGCGCCTGCTGATGACACAGTTATGTTTGTAGTTGGCTGTTGCATACTTAATACTTCAAATCTTGTGTTGATCTATAAATGTGTTTATTTTCTATAAAGTACCTACATCATGATTTATGAGTGATGAAGTTTATCTTTGTGCATGTGTTATGTGTTGTGCATTCATTGAAATACCCTTGTTTGATTGAAGTCCTTGGTGTTTTGGTGCATGGACTGAGCCGGTGTAGTAACCAATCAGATTTTAAATATGCAAATGGTGGCTCTATGTGTAATCAGTATCGTTCTGTTCTTTTATTTTCATTTCATTATTTTGAATCGCCTTCATTTTCTTTCCCCTTATCATGGTTTTGCATGATTCAGATTAAGGATGTCACTGACTCAAGGATATGGTAGTTGCAGTTGCACTCGTTGTGGTAGGAGTAGGGTGGATCGATATTCCAGTCGCAATCATACCACCGCGTTTGTTTCCTTGGGTTAGTTTTGGTTGCCTTTCTTATGCGGACTAATATTTGTCAATAACTTTGTCAGGAAAATGCTGATGGTTTTCCTTATCTCCCTCGTGCAGAAACCCGCTTATAAGAAGGGAAATGGACCTCTTGTGTACAGAAATTCTACAAGGGGTGTGATCAGAAATAGTGTGAAGAGGGGGCACTTCACGCATCCTCTTGCTGAAGTACACCCCACGTTGCCCTCTTCATCCTCACCGTCCCCTTCAGCTGTGCTCTTCTTCTTACTCTCTTTCCTGCCTGCCTTCCTCCCTCTTCACTCTCACTCATTTCTTTTCCCTCTACTCCGATGTTTCTTCTCTCTCCTCTTGTCCCGCTCTTCACTCTTCTCATCTCACTTTGGTTCGTCTTCACTGCAAAACCAGAACTTGTGATTATAAAGGTAATTTAATTACTCCATCTTTTTTTGTTGATTTAGGTTTTCTGAATTCAGTTTTGCTGGTTTGAATTCTTGTTGATTTGAGTTGTTCATTGATTCATGTGATCGGTTGATGCAGGACTCAAATGAGTTGCAAAATAAAAATTGATCTTTGCTTAAGTTGTCAAGGTGGACGTTTTTTCGGCACCGATCTTTGATTTTGTGCTACATATAACCTGGTTTGATGTTATGATTGTATGAAGCTCTGGGCTACCTTCCAAGTTCTGGTGCTTCTCTCTATTCCTCTCTTGCTATTTTTTTTACTCTGTTACATTTGATTTTAATTGGGTTTTCGTTTGTGTATAAATGTTGAATAAATGTGTGTTTTGTTATGTTTTGATTAGGTACTTCTCGAAGAAGCAAAAGAAGGTCAAGAAGAGGTCGAATCCTTGCCGTCAGTGAGGTAAATATTATATTTTGGTTGTTCAGTTAATTTTATTGTTTTATGGATTATTACTCTTTGTTGTTTCAAATTGACCGGATGTTGTTTATGATTTGCATTTCTCATAGATAGAGAAATTATCTTGGTATGTAATTTGGGATTATGTTGTAGGACTGCACGTATGAATCCTGTAAATGCTGATGAACTGATTTACACTAAGTGGCTTTACATCATGAAAGAGTGAGAGATGGGTGTGTGGCATAGGTATGGTAGACTAGATATTTTATGATGGCGTGGGGTAGAGACTACTTGAAGAACGGAAAAGACTAGAAAACATATAGGAAGACATGTAAAGGTGAGGGAGGGAGGGATTGAGGTCGAGTTCAGAGAAGAGATGAAGTTCTTCCTGGAATGTTTGGATGCCAAATGATTTACTATACTTGCTTAACTTTAAACAAGTTGATTGCTTAGGGAAGACAGATATCTAGGTGTGGTTGCTATCACATTTACAAGTATCTTTCATATTGGCCACACTTTAAACAAGATACTCAGAAGATCTTTCTTTTCTAGAACGCCCTTATTGGCATTTGGCAACACTTTTATCCTCTGATTTCTAAAGATCGTGCACATATTCTTGTTATGGATGTATCACATGGACCATTGAGACATTCTGATGTGCCACATATTCCTTTGGTATATCCTAGCTTTCTCCTGTGTTTTTCAAATTTTCTCTTTCGGTAAATGAATGTCTCACGAATCTCAAACCTCTATTTTTTTAATTTGTATTTGCTATCAGAAATTTCGATGGCTTTGATGCACTTTTTGGCTGAATGTTTGAAATTTGGTGGGCTTGATAAAGTTTTTGGTTGAGTGTTTAAATATTTTATTGGGTGATTGGAAATTTAAATGAGTGATTGGAATTCGGAACTGGATGGGTTAGATTTTGAGCTGGACGAAAAAGAGTGAGAAAATTATGGAATTGAAAGCATTGAGAAAGTGACAATATGTGATGACCAAGAAAGGAATGATATAGCGATATTGAAGTAAATTTGAACTGCACCACTGAATAGAGATCTGAAACATATTGCACTGAGAATTGCACTATAGAATTGAAATGCAGTGGTACCTGCTGATTGGCTTTATATTAATGAATGTAGCGTACTTTGTTGTGTCATGCAAATAAACAGTGCATTCGTTGATTGTTTCAAATTCTTATAGTTGTTTAGAATCGAAAAAAATGGAGAACAATGATGTCACTGTATCCGTTAAACTTCGACAATGTGATATTAGAGCTTTCTTTATCTCAAGCTTGATGCACGTAAGTGGCCAGATTTCCAAAGAGAGAGAGGGAAAGAAAGAGGACGTTGTGGGACAGTATAAAATCACGCAAGGGAAGGAAGAAAAGGTTGGATAAAGAGGGTGTTTGGAATGGGAATACAAAAGAACATATGGCAATGGAAGCTAAGTGAGAGAGAGAGAGAGAGAGACACAGAGCGGAGAGACTTCAAAGAAGGGGAGTGAAAAATAGGTAGGGGAACGATAAAAGGGGAAGAATGAAGCGAAGTTGGTGTAGGAAAGGAACATTTTGGGATAGGAAATATAACATAATGTGGAAATTTGAGAGAGAGGGAGGGAGGGAGGCAGGGTATCAATTATGATTTATGAAAGCAGTGGGATTGTAAGGGCCTATTTGGCCAAGCTCCAACTTCTCCAGAACTACTTCTCAGAAACAGTTTCTGAGAAACAGTTTCTGGAGGAGGAGCTCCAAATTGGAGCTTCTACTTCTGAGGCACAAATTTACACTAGAAGTGTTTCTCAAAATCCAGAAACAGTTTCCCAGTTTTGTGTGTTTGGCCAGTTTCCAGTTTCTAGGACCCAGAAACAGTCCAGAAACACTTCAGGAGCTTGGTCAAACACACCCTAAGCCTCTTTGAATTTGAGTGTTCTGTGAATAATATTTATATTTCTACAGCCTAATGCCTGCTATAGTTGGCTGATATAGAATGTAAAGTTATGGTTTACTGAAATTGGCAAGTTCGTGTTTTTGCTGTCTATCCTGGTCTAAGTAAACGTAGGGGTTACTCATGTGATTTGTACACCTTTTGGTTCCGAGATAGGATACAAGTAGTTGTTCAATGAATTCACTCATCTTAGCATTGGCATACTGGGATTATCAACCAACACATGCCTAACTCATAATTAAGCAACATTATCACCCAATGTTCTGAGTTCCACTGCTCTGCAAACATATCAAAGTTTCAAATAACCCTCAATTTGTGTTTCACTTCAGTTTATATTGATTGTACGTCTACCTTGCTTTCTCAAATAATTGAGTTCCGGGTTTCAAGAGATCATCAAATGTTGGCTCTTTATGTGTTACAATGTCCGATTCTCTAATTTGTATTCGTTTTGGATGAAGTGAAGGCGCCAAAATATGCTTCTATTTGTTCCGATATTGATAAGCTTTAGTTGTCTTTTTGCTATAAATTTGCACAATTTCTCGCCCATATTACCATCTTCCGCGTCAACGAATTTAGATCACGTTATTTTCCTAAGTTTTTCACAGTAAGGTTATTCTGCTTTAAGGAAATTATGTTGCTGTTCAAGGTATTACTGAATGCTAACTCGTCCCTTACGTCGTAGTCTGGTTGATTGAACTTAGGTAGATGGTAGGTTATACCCTACTCAGTCGTGAGCTGAATTTCAGTTTACTCAATTCGATAGTGCCTATGTGTTTAACAAAGGCAGTTTTTAAGCACTTTAGAAATTGTAGTGGGTGTGGTTTGAAGGTTACAGAATCAGCCACCCCAGCTTCCATATTACGTATTAATACGATTGTATCAATATGGAATACGTCTTTATACTAGTACGCGAGATATGGTTTGAATACATATAAAATGGTGTACTGGTTGTGGTACTGTGGTTGCAAGCTAGGTAGCACCGAAACGGACACGGAAACGGACACGAACACGGGAAACGACAGTCCGAAAATTGTAGGACACGGACACGCATAATTTAAATTATATAAAATACCTATTTTATGT
>JBBYHQ010275634.1:0-22120 GCA_038382645.1 Spergularia azorica
AATTTGATCCTGGAGCATTTAGGATGAAAAGAGAAGAGAGCCTGCTTGTGGATTAGCCTCATGTATCTTGAAAAAACTTCCATACAAAGAACAAAGATATATGGAGACAGAGGGTCACCCTGTCTGATCCCACATTTGCCTTGAACGAAACCTTGATTCCTTCCACTGATCTTCAAGGTAAACCAGGTTGTAGATATGCAGCTCATAATCCATTGAAGGAAGTGGAAACCATGGAGCATGCTCTCAACAAAATCCCAGCTAACTGAATCGAAAGCCTTCCTAATGTCTACTTTCATTAGACATCTAGGAGAAAGGTTTTTCCTTCCATACCCTCTAATAAGGGCCTGAGAAACCAAGATATTGTCAAATATACTCCTATTTTTGACAAATGCAGATTGCTCATCACCAATAATTTCTGGGAGCACACCCTGGATTCTACTAGCAAGAATTTTGCTAATAATTTTGTAAATGGTGGTGCAACAGGCAATGGGCCTATAATCCATAACAGTGGAGGCAGTGATTTTCTTTGGAATTAGAGTAATAGCATTTATATTTACCTCCTTTGGCATCTTCTTGGTTTTGAAAAAAGTCTGAATGGCATGGGTTAGATCTCCTTTGACAGTGTCCCAAGATTTTTGAAAAAATCCTGCAGAAAAGCCGTCATGTCCAGGGCTTTTGTTTGGGTGAATATTGAAGAGAGCACCTTTGATTTCAGCTGGTGAGACAGGTGCTGTGAGTTTGCTGCACCAATTCTCAGAGACACAGGCCCCTTTACTGAGGAAATCAGTGTAAGTTTACTTATTTCCTTCTCAGTGCCCAGCAAAGTCTTATAGTAGTCTACAAAAGCAGAGACAATATTATCTTGAGTCTCACCATTAATCCCTGTGATTTTGCAGATGATACTCTGGTGCTTCCTAGCAGCTATCTTAGAATAGAAGTAGCTAGAGCTGCAGTTAGAGTTTTTGATATCTAGAACTTTAGCCCTTTGCTGGAGCATGCTCATCTCAGCTTTTTTGGTGATGCAGAAATTATGCTGAAGTTGATTCTCTTCTTCCATTAAATGAGTATCCAAGGGTGAGGCCTGAATTCTCATCTGACAGTCTTCAAGAGCTATCATGCAGTTTTCCACTCTTTCAGGGAGATTAGAGAAGTACTCTCTATTCCGCTTAGAGAGGGAGACTTTTACCAGCTTGAGTTTCAGGAAAACCCTGTGCATTGGAGATCCTTGAACATAAGTAGACCAAGCTCTGGAAATCAAATTTGAATATTCAGGGTGATCAGTCCAGCAATTCAAAAATTTGAAAACTCTAGCTATACCCTCAGATTTGAAGATATTAATAACAATTGGGTTGTGATCAGAGATTCCTGGAGTCTTATGTTCACAGAACCTTGGGAACTTATTTGGTCAATATAGAGCATTTTGATTTTTGTCAGTGAAGTTCACAGATTTCATAAACTCCTTAATGAGTCTTATGAGGAAATGAACATCCAACCAGTCTTGTGCAGTCTTACACCAGGAGTCGATGACAATGAAATATCGAAAGGAGGGCCTTAGGGCTCAACGCGACCTCATACCAAACAAGCTATCTTAGGGAAAATGACAATAATACTTGGGAGGTTTTATTCTTCTGAAAAGAAAAAAAAATCAGTTTGTGTGAGAATGGTAAGAATTTTTTGGGTGGTTTAATTGATCTGTTTTTATCTCTCTGACAGTTGTGCTTTAGCCGAGCTATTTGTCTCAGGCGAGCTGCATTTTAGCTAACTTTAGGCCCGTTGAGCTCTAACTCGAGATCAAACTTGAACAATCTTTCGGGGTTGTGCCATGAGCTCGAGATCAGAGTACTCAAGACTTTAAGAGGAATTAGAACACGGACTTTTTTAGTACACCCAATCTACTCAAGAACTGGGTTGAATAACAATTGTCCGTCCTGCGTTTTAACAATGCTCAGGGTCGAGATCTCTAGTGAAGCATATAAATTCCAAATGAAACTAGGTCTCACAAGTCACGATTGGTAGTTGCACTGGTCATGCTGGCACAACCCGAGCCAAATGGCTTGAAACCGTACTAGATAGAATTCAAAATTGTGGCAAAGTAAAATCAAACCGAGCTAATCACAAACTCATACGACTCTATTATAACCATCCAAACTCGACCTAGCATGACTTTGCAAGCTCAATAATGCTCCGAATGAAGATTAATGCTACGAATGAAAATGATACCAGTATGTTATTTAGGCCCTGTGCGATTCAACTTATTCAACCATTTTTTCAAATCAGATCAGATTTATTCAAATCAAATCAGAAGTATCCAAATAACAATCAATGAATCTAGTCCATTTCTAGTTATTAATTCGTCTAATTGCAGTTAATTTATCAATTAATTCAGTTAAGATCAAATCAAATCAAATCAGATCAGTTTCATTCAAATCAAATCAAAAATATGCAGTCCAATGGCATTAGTCTAGTAATTTTAATGTAGTAAAAAGTTATCTCCACGTAATATATAGTCAAAACATACTATTTAGTGATTCTCTCGATCATTTAATAATCAACAATCAATATAGGTCGAATGCTCGATAATAACTCAAACCGAACCCGATACAACGATTTATGAAAGTTTTTGACCTAACCTCAACCCCAAAAAGCGAAACGAGTATAACTTAACTCTAAAGTCAAAACCAACCAAACTTTGCCACCGGAAGAAGTGAATAGAGTCCACTTTAGTGTAATCAGCTCAACGATTTTAAACCTAGAAAAATCATGAAACACGTTTGTGGGCTAAAATCCTAAAAGCCCATCAGACCGACAATCAAAAAGATCACTAGGGTTTTAAAGGTGTAGCACCGATGTTGCCGCCTTCAACCTGCTATTTATACCTCACCGCACATCGGTTAACCTCACAACTTCAATCTTCTTCTTTACGTTTCAGTTCCTCAAAGGTTTCGAATTTCTCTCCTCTGTTTTAATTCATCGTTGGTTTCTTATTTTTCTCAAGCCTAGCTTTTTTGTTGCAATACTTTGATAGTATACATTAGAAAAGGAAAAAAAAAAAAAAAGCCAATTTGCAGAGCAAAATCGTCTAAAAAAAGTGGCGTAAATTTTGCATTGAAGGTTGGCAATAACAAAACAACATCTGCGATTCTCCGTGCCTTTCAAATCTCTCTCTTGTTGATTGTGGCCTCGAACAAATCGCTACATTTTCTCTCTATCTTACTTCATTCCTAAGCAGTATTTTGCTTTTTTTTTTTTTTTTTATTGCTAGCAACTTGAATTATAAGCTTCCACTATTATTAATGATGGGGAGTCAATTGAGTCGTAAAAAACGGCCGTTTTAATTAAACTTGTTTAGTATAAGTGATTCTCATAAAGTGGCCAAATCTTAGATTGACTGGCGAAAGGAAAAGGGTTGGAATTAGTTTTAATTGTCAAATTTTGCGCATTTTATTTTAGGATTGTTGAGATTTAGAATATGATATCAATATCATCAACATGACTCGTACCAAAGTCCTCAAATCTAAAATGAGGTCGAACTTGAGTGGGAGTGATGGTTAATGAAAACATAAAAAATGATTTGTTTGAATTCATGGGTCGTATCTCTGATGGACTTTAATTGACTTTGATTTAGAATTACCAACATGATAATTGGGTATAACACAAACACAAAAAAAAAAAAAAACGGAGTCTATCGAACATTACAATTTCAATTTACCCCAATCAAACGATAAGGCCTTGTATTGTGTTTGACTTTTTTTGATCTAATAAGGGAGTGAGACACGAAATTGAATATATGTCCTTAAATTTTTTCTATCGATAATTTAAATGAGTTTTATATATTTTTTTTTTTTGGCGAGGGGGTAAACTAATTAAATACTATCACCTTTGAGTAATATACGGAAATTATAACGTACCCCCGAGGGTATATTTGCTCTTCATACCCCCTTACTCATGTTATAGGTTTGATTATAAAAATTTAAAAGGAAAAAAAAAGAGTGGAAAAAAGTAGTGGAGTGGTTATGTTTTATTGTGAGAGAGGGGTTCAGGACTTTGCTATACCATCGGGGGTACCATATAACAATTGATAGTATACTAGCCTTTTACCGGCACAATTACAATACA
Source organism: Spergularia azorica (assembly GCA_038382645.1). Classification (NCBI taxonomy): domain Eukaryota; kingdom Viridiplantae; phylum Streptophyta; class Magnoliopsida; order Caryophyllales; family Caryophyllaceae; genus Spergularia; species Spergularia azorica. The sequence goes on from JBBYHQ010275634.1 coordinate 4,117, forward strand.
CATTTAAATATGTTTCATGGTTTTGTCGATTAATAAATCAATTGTAAATGAATATAACATGATTTTTTTTAATGTGTCGTAACATTAAATTATTATAAGGATTATTACTTAATTAATAACGTGTATTGAATGGAATCTATCACACAAATACTTTATGACAATTTTTATATCCACTATATTTGTCATTAGATCAGTTTTAAAAGATGAATCAATTGTCAAAATATGATTACGAACTTTGTTATATTTTTTTTAGAAACAACCTTTGTTAAATAGAGGAAATTAAAGATTATTCGCAAAAAAATAAAAAATAAAAATAAATAAAAATTGAAAATGACAGAAATCGCTAAATTACCAGCGCCATTAGTTGTTAATTAATGTTTCAGTTCATAAAAATAGAGTCATTATTTTATGACAAATTCTTGTGTGAGATAGTCTCACATGTGAGACGGCCCCAATAACACACAAGTCCATTAATAACAAATATTTTATTTATTTTTGTTATACAAAAAAAAAATCTCCAGGCTTACTTTTCTCCTCCAACACGTACCATCAAGTGCATTCTCACAAATCATGTTAGCCATTAATTCTCTCCACTTCATTGTTAAAATTTCGCACGTCTATATGGGATTCGAACCCATATTCGTCGTCCAATTGGACGATGTTCTACCAATTGAGCTAATAGACTTCGGAGAAAAATGCGAGACATCACTATACCACTAGTTTTTAACTTAAAATCTTGTCTTTAAAACTTTAAAACACTAGTTCATACATCATTTTAAAGATCGTTGCTACAATTCTACAAAAACAAAACCTTGAGTTCCCAACATAAAACACCAAGTATTCAACTTAAATGAATCATTAACTACACTAAATCAATTAAAAACGTGAGTTTTCAAGTTCAAACCTCAAATTTTCAACTTAAAACCTCAAGTCCACATAAAGAACATTTAATCCACCAATAACATTGGGTACAATTCCAACACTTCAAGTTTTCAACTGAAATTCCAAATTGCAAACAATACCAATGATAATAGAGATCATGTTGGAGTTTACATGTGAGTCTCAATCGGATGTTTACAACCTATATTCAACGTTTAAATCACTTCACAATTGATAAAACCCTAAATCACATATTAAGAGGTTTATTTGATTGAGAGTTTGGAGAAATATCAACAAAATCAGTTGATTAACGTAGCTTTTCCCCTTGATTAAACGTACCTTTTTCTGTTGATTCCATCTTCAATTCTCTTCTTCGATCTTCTTCATCCTTTATGAGTTGCAGTTTCTCTCCATTTGCACTCTATGTGTTTGATAACTGAAATTCTGTACGCTCTCTATTCTTTTTTTTTTTCCTCTCCTAATAAATGATGTTTTTTAGGTTTTTTTATTTAATTTGTAGATGAGCTGCTTTGTTTTTGGGCCCGGAGGTGAGACGGTCTCACAGGAGACCCACTGTTATTTTATTCTTCTGACTCAATTAGTGTATACTATACCCACTTTTTATGATACATAACCATATTATTTATTCGCACCCGTTTTGACCCTCATATGTTACAGGCTTTTTTATGTGTCAAGAACTTATTTTCATTCCACATAGCATGTGTTGTCTCCCACCCGTTTTGACCCTTATATGTTTAATTTTAGTTTTATCTAACTTTTTTTATGTGTTATGAACCCACTTTTTGATACACACGACCCAATTGACTCGCACCCGTTTTGAATCTCTTATATTTAGTTCTAGTTCTAGTTCTATCTATCAACCCTTGCATCCGTTTTGACCCTCTTATATTTAGTTCTACTTCTATCTATCAGACATGCTTTTACATTTGTGTTATATACCGACTTTTTGTGACACATGACCCGTATTCACTCTCACCTGTTTTGACCCTCATATATTTCGGACTTTTATGTGTCATGAACCCGCTCTTCATAACACATAAGCTGTATTGAATCTCACCCGTTTTAACCTGCGTACATATATAGTATATAAAACATAAGTCATATTAGTTCATAATAGCAAAATTTTGGGTTGACATTAGCGATGTCTCGCATTAGAATAAGCAGAGCTATGAAGTTACTAATGAACAACTTTCTTAAATTTACATTTTTAGACACTAATTTTACATTAATTAGTGATGAGTTGTACCGTAGGAATACTAAAAGTATTTCATCATACCGTTAAGTGAACTCCAATAATAATAAAAGTAGGGCCAAGGACTCGCCCTCATGCATAAAAATTACGACTTTTGTGTTTTGCTCATAAAAATAAATCGAACAAAAAAAAAAAAAACCAATTGAAATTCCTTAAACAACCAATGAAAAAGAAACGTAAAAGCAACAATACTATAATACTTATACAACGGGAAGAACATACCTTCTATCATGATGCATGATTGTATGTGAATCATAAATCAATACGGGAATCGAAAATCAATTACCAGCTTCATTTCAAACGTCTAAAAATGCTGGACGTTTAGACTGCATGTATTTGTTTTTACGGTTTTCATGTATTTGTGTAGATTTTAAGCCATGGCCGTGATATTTTCTAGGGAAAGAGGCGTGATTCATTCAGATTATTCAGGAAATTATGCAAATAAGCTTGCTTTTCTAGCCGTGATATCTGCCATTTATTTTTGATCCTTTCTTTTATTTACTTATCATATCATGTTAGAAAAGAGGTGTGTTGAGTGGAGAGAGAATCGCGCATGGATGACTAAGGACAAGGCGGTGGCCCCAATGACCCAGGCGAGATAGGTGTCCTATATTAGGCCGGAGGTTTTAGTGTTTGGTGTGCCGGTGGTGGTGTTCGGTGTGGGCTGATGGCGGTGGCACGGCTGGGGGAGGGGTGAGGAGAGAGAAAATGATGGAGTTGGGCTGATGGGCTCTAGAAATTTAATAAATACTTTTAATTTTTTTTACTTGGTCAAATAATAAAGGGCTATGATTGTATCTCTGAAATTAACAGTCAGATTTGTTCGTTTTTACAATGGCTACCATACCTTGGTAGCCATTGTAGAATCACTCATTATATGATTTAGAAGATTTGATGCTTTTGTTTTAGGGCTTATTTTATTCTTTCTACGTTTAGTCTTATTGTGATTGATTTGCAATATATTTTAGGGCCACATTTTCTCTTTACATGTTTAGGCTATATACTAGTTTTTTGACCCGTGCAAATGCACGGGAATTACTAATGTTTTTCAAAATATAATTATCTATGTCATGTAATATAAAATTGGTATAAAAATATTTAAAACAAAACCACTTTATATAGCGTTTGGAAACTGTAACTTGAAATTTTTGGTAACCATTTTTAGCGTTTGGTAAAGTAGAATGCGGTTCGGGGGTTGTAATTGGTCACACATGGAAATTTTGCTTCAAATTAAGAAATTCAAATTCTCGAATAAATTTTTAGGATTGCTAATCATATGATTTGGTTAAATTTTTGATTTGATTCCCAAAACACTTTCTTAAAGAATTTGGTAAGATTAATAAAACGTCAATCGTTCTTATCCCAAAGTGTAAGGAACCTAAGCTAATTACTGAATTTCGACCGATTAGCTTATGTAACGTGCTTTATAAGATTGTTTCGAAAGCACTTGCTAACAGGTTAAAATCCCATCTCCCCAGGATTGTGTAGGAGAATCAGAGCACATTTATTCCTGGGAGGCTAATCACTGATAATGCATGTGGCCTTCGAGACTTTCCATGCTATGAAACGAAATGGGGAGGGGCGTGGCGGATCAATGGCCTTGAAACTTGACATGATCATGAGTAAAGCGTACGATCGTGTTGAATGGGGCTTCCTAGAGAGTGTCCTTTTGCGATATGGCTTCTCACGTGGCTGGGTTGAGAGGATTTTGCGGTGTATCAGAAGTGTACGTTTCTCGTTCTCTTTTAATGGTCTTATTAGGGGAGACGTGGTGCCTTGTCGAGGGCTCCGGCAGGGGGGCCCATTATCACCTTACCTTTTCATTCTGTGTGCAGAGGCTTTCTCTATGTCACTTAATGCGGCTGCTGCCAGAGGCGATATTCACGGTGCGAGAGTTTGTCGGAATGCACCAAGGGTGTCCCATTTGTTTTTCGCTGACGATAGCATACTTTTTGCTCGGGCTAATCTCCAGGAATGCTCGGTGTTAGCTGACATTATCAGCTAGTATGAGAGAGCATCCGGTGAGATCATTAATTACTCTAAATCGGAGATTTCGTTTAGCAAAAATGTGCCAGAGGCGAGGAGACAGGAGATCTTGGAGGTACTTAGGGTTCGGGAGGTTGACAAGCATGCTAAATATCTTGGGCTCCCTACTATCATAGGGAAGTCGAAGAAATCGGTGTTTGCCTGCCTTAAGGAGCGAATATGGAAAAAGTTGCAAGGTTGGAATGAGAGGTTTCTATCGATGTGGGGTAAAGAAGTTTTGATTAAAGTTGTGGCTAGGGGTGTTCAACGGTCCAAAACCGGTCCGACCCGGACCGGAACCCGAAATTAGCAAAACATCAGACCCGGAAACCGGACCGTACCGAATAGAGCATCAATATTTTGAAAAGCTTTTGTAGCCACCTATTTTAGATCTGAACTTTCAAAACATCATATTGAAACGAATTCTTGAAGCAACCTCAAAGTTTTACAAATTAATACACCTTCCACTACAAGTTCAAAAGAAATTAGATTAAACTTACTCATCACTTTTATTTCCTAGATCTGTAAAGAAAGTAGCTTTCACGGTGCACGACGCGGTGATGCGGTTAGGCGTTGTGGTTGTATAGGAGTAGGTGGTGTCTTATTCGGAAGATGCCTGAGTTGATAGATAGGTCGAGATCGAGCAGTACTAAAAACTTTTATGTATAGATGATCTATGGTGGGTATGTGATTAAAAATGCAACTGAAGAATGAAAGAAGAGAGACAGAGAAGGAATACGGTAAAAAGGCACCCAGCCTTTGAAAAGTGAGTGATGATGAAATGATGATATTAAAGTGTAACCTAGCCACCTAAGCTGAGCTAATAGAAATTCAGAAGGCCACAATATGACCGTTTGACCGGTCTATGGTCCAAATTCGGTTTTCTCCAGTATTTCATGAGCCGGAGACCAGACCGGATGACTAGGTCTGGGACGGTTCGGTCCTTTCCGGTCCGGGTCGGTCCAAAAATCGGGTACGAACCTAACTTTGAACAGCCCTAGCTGTGGCGCAGGCCATCCCAACATACAAGATGAGCATCTTCCGTATTCCAGAGACGTTAATTGATGAAATTCACTCAACAATAGCAAGATTTTGGTGGGGAGCAAAAGGTGCGGAGAGGAAAATACATTGGTCGAGCTGGGACTCCTTATGCAAGCCGAAATGTGATGGTGATATGGGCTTTCGGGACCAGAAGGTCTTCAACCTGGCCTTGTTAGCTAAGCAGGTATGGCGCTTTATTAGTAATCCTGATTCTCTGGCCGCTCGTGTCCTTAAAGCTCGATATTTTAAAAATGATTCTGTTGTTAGCGCTATCTGGGTTATGACCCCAGCTATGTTTGGCGAAGCTTGTGGAATGCTAAGTCTCTTCTGCTGGAGAGGATTAAATGGCGGGTGGGTAATGGCGCTCAGGTAAAGGTTCGGTCGGACTCATGGTTGCCGGGTAATCAATCCTCAAAAGTTCCATTTAAACCGACCTGGGTAGATGAGGATTTGCGGGTATCGGAATTGATTGATCAGGAGACTATGAGATGGAGGGAAGACTTGATCGAACTACTCTTTAGTCGGGATGACGCATAGGATATTCTGAGCGTCCCACTTAGCCATCGAAGACCCAGTGATATCATTTTCTGGTGGCCGAGTAAAAACGGTATCTTTACGGTTAAGTCTTGTTATTGGTTAGGAATGGTTGGGGAAAAGGGTTGGCGAGATATAGCTCCAGTCTCGTCTAATCAGGAACTATGGAATACTACATGGGGGCTTGACACTCTACCGAAACTGAAACATTTTGCTTGGAGGGCGTGCATAGGAGGTCTGGCCGTTATGGAACGTCTCAATCATAGGCATGTAACTACTTCTCCGACTTGTACAATCTGCGGTGCTAGTGCTGAAACAATAGCACATGCTCTATTTTACTGCTTGGTCCCTAAACAGGTATGGCCATCCTCGTCTTATTATCCTTTAATTTCTTCCCGTCATTGGAGCTCCTGTAAGGAGATCATTGATGTTGCAAGGGGAAGCTTGGATGATCAAGCGCTATGCGAGTTTCTTGCAGTGGCGTGGGCTATATGGAAGTGTAGAAACGAACAAGTATTTAACCAGGTGGTCTCGAATCTGGAGGTCATTGTTCCGGGTTTCATTCGACTGGCTCAAGACTACAGGGATTACAACCATGCTACTACAATGAACGGAGTGGGTCAGAATGTGACGTCTAGCACAGCCTCATTGCCCCCAACGGAGGGTATGGTTAAGATAAATACGGATGCAACTTGTAAAGATGGCGTAATTGGGTTAGGTGTTGTTTGCCGGGATGCTAGAGGTGAAATTCGATGGATTGCCTTGAAATGGATGCGAAAGAGATGGAGCCCTGTCACAAGCGAGATTGAGGCGGGTAGATGGGGATTAATGATGGCGGCAACTCATGGAGAACGACATGTCATCTTGGAGAGCGACGCGCAGAGCCTCATCATCATCCCGTTACAGAGATCGAAAAGTGGGAGGAGCTCGGATGATTTGATTCTGGATGATATATGCTCCATTGAGAATGAATTTGAGTCTTTCCTTCGCTCTCATGTGAAACATAATGGTAATACTGTTGCGCATCTAGTGGCTAGGTTGGCTAGCCATGATTGTCCCGACATTGTCCTTGTAACTGATTTTCCGCCAGGGGTTCATACCCTGGCCGCTCTTGATTTAAATGAATGAGAAGTCACGTTTCCCTTCCAAAAAAAAAAAAACTTAAAAATCATGTTCAAAAATAAGAATTTAGGGTAAATTATACCATGCTCCCGGTAGCACAAGGAGTATGGTGGTCCTTCTTACAATAGAGTAGGGACCAGACCTAAAAATAATTTAAAATTCTTTCAAGCGTGGTCTCTACTCTTCTATTGTGAGAAGGACCACCATGCTCTTGTGCTCCCGGGAGCATGGTATAAGCATTGAGAATTTAGGACCCGTCTGAGAAGTCCGACCTCATACCAACGGACCAACCTGATGAGTCTGCTCTACCCCTCAATAACCACCCGTTGACTCTTGTTTGTATTCGACAACTTTTATCAACTTTCTTAGGCGGCACCCTCCTGCGCCAAGTTTCCTATCCGACCTCAACTTCCCAAGCATTAAATCGTCTACGCAAACCACCAATCGACAATCATCACCCTACCCGCTTCCTTATCTAACACCCACCACTTCCATCCTTATTCCTAATCATCAACACCGAACATCCAACAAAATTTTAGAATACATCTTCTCACCCCTGGTCAAATTTTTTAGTCGACCCATTCCTCGTTGGTTTCTTACATGACCTTCCTAACCGACACCTTTACACCCATCAAATTATCTAATTAGTAGTCGCACCCGCCTTCTACTCAGTTTATTCTCCCACCTCACGCTCTACTTTACCCGAACTCCCTTCCCAGGTCAATTCCTATTGTAACCCCTTCACACCCGCTGATTCCTAGAATCGAGTTATTTATATTAACATCTCCTATCAACTCACGGCAACACATCGACTCCTTTGCGCGACCCTCTCACCACTAACTTTGAAACTCGACCCCCTAAATGAATATTTTCCTTTATATGTATATGTTAACCAAATTGTTTATACTTTATCTTTATTTTTGTACCCTTCAAACTAATTTATATGTAATTGGTAACCGTACACATGTATGGGGATTAATAACATTTTTTTTAGATAGTCTGCACCCCTCTTACCCATGTCAAAAATTTTAACCAACTTCTAACCATGCCGATTTCTCTACCCGATCTCCATAATTAAAACTCATACCTCGTCAAAATATCTTGTTGACCCTCAACCCCTATCAACTACCCGTCTTCCTAACATCCATACGATCATACTTGACACTCTCACCCTGTCAAATTATCTAGCCCGTACCCCAACCCTGTCAAAATTTAGTGGACGCATAGATTTACTAAAACATGTCCTATTTTGACGTAAGATTGATACATGTCATAAACAGATTAAGTAAAATCATAAATACTTAGATGGGCCTAATTAACACCAACGTATTAGTTTTACCACATCATTTGTCAATATAATCATGGGTCCTCACTTGTAGATTAGAAATGATAATATATAAAAACAAAAAGTACCTTACGACCGTTAGTATTTAAGAATAGCTAGGTAAGGTATAAAACTATAAATTCCTTTCGTTGTGTTATTTTCCTTATTGAAAATGATTTTTTCTTTTTCTTTTTTTGTAATTGTTTTAAAAACGTTGTTGAACTCACGAAGCCAAAACATCTTCCCACCCGTTATCGCCTACCCAAGAGTTCGTGACCATTAACCACGGAGGCCTAGAAATCTAGGATACCAAGAAGAACGAATCCTGTAATAGGAATTTTCAATCATGTCATCATCAGTCACTAAGTCATCATCATTGATTTTTTCATCTAAAATTGTGAAATACTATAGTCGATTCCATTAGAATTTACTCCTATTCTGAAAATGTTAATTTTTTTTAACTATAGTCCATCATACAAATCATTCATGATTTGAGATGTTGGGGCTTGAAAATTTGAATGCTTAGTGTAAATTTCTTGGAAACAATTAATCGGCCAATGTTAATTTGATAATAAATTACGCCATTTTTCTTTTTCTAAATTGGATATGAATTTCTTGCATTAATCATTATAATGGTCCATTTTATGTTGATCGTTGTAGTATGGTGTAATTATTTTGTTTCCATATTTGGGAGTGAGAAGAAATCTTTTTTTTTTTTTCACATTATTTTTAAGATTTTGTAATTCTGTTCACACTAGATCAGCATCAGATTTGTACTGGATCTGTGCATGAAGTAGTAGACAACACATTGGTAATGTGATGAATAAGTAATTGAGAGTTCAATGGTTCAAATCTTGGCTCGACATTTTTTGCCAAGTTTTGCCAATGAGCATAATGATGTGTTAAATGATTGCTGACATGTCAGTTGTACGCTGAACCTCCCCAAGTTAGCTTTTCTTGCACGCAATTATTAAAAGTAATAGATGTTTCTAAATTTTTAGTAGAATTGAGCACTATTTTAGGAACTAATTGAGTGTGCAATATTTGCTGTCCTAATATAAGCCGCAAACGTGACAATAAGCAAGAATGCTAACTAAATTATAAGGAGTAATAATTTTGGCAATGTTTTTTTATTTAAATTAAATAATAACGTGTTCTTTTATCATATGGATTTTTTTTTCATTTTTTCATTTTTAATTCAATAATATTTTACACGGATTTTATTCTCATAATTATGTTTAAAACAAATCTTGTTTCCTAAAGTAAAGCCTCTCAATACGTTCCCTAAAAAAGAAAAGCCTCTCAATACGTGCAAATATTAAATAATGCTAAATTATCATGAATTATGTAGCAGATGACATCAGCAATGACATCATCGCTGATGTGGACGCAAAAAATTGCACAAAGTGTTTTGCCTATTAATTAATAATAGTCGTTAACCCGTGCAAAATTACACGGGACGCCCTACTTCATTGTAAATTTATCATGTTTAATTTAATATCATTTTAGAGGAGTTATGCCAATTAAAACAACTTAAAAAGTATCAGATTTAGTAAAACATTTTACGCCGATTCATGAATTTCAATATAAGCAAAACCACCTAAACCCCACTCTCTCCGGTCCAGCTTAAACTTCTCATCCTCTTTTTTATGGTTTCGACTTTGTTTTCCTCATTCCCATAACATTACGTTTTTTGTCGACTGAATAATCACGTTATTGGTGATGAGTAGCTTGTAAATTTATTTGCTAAATGAATCATTAAGAATTATTTATTAGTTTTATTTTGAAGTGCGCAAAAGGGAGCGAGAAGTTTAATCTGGACCGGATGGAGTATATGCTAGTTAGTTTTAGGTTCATTTTTACGAATTATTATATACTCCGTATTCGATTGGACCAAAACATGTCAATTGGTCCCACTGGGTGAATTTGCTATATAACGCACATAATAGACAATAATATTCACATAGTTTCTTATTCACTACATATACCCATGCGTGTTTGATGTAGTGGGACAGACGAAGTATGAATTTAACATTATATTTTTTTTTTCCTTCAATTTTTAGCAATTAAGCATTTTCTGACTTTACAGGTTTTGTACGTGCAGTTATACAGTGTAGTCCGTATTATTTAAAATTTGCTAACATATAATGGTCCTAGCTAACTCACCCGCGGAGCATTTTTGTTGCTATCACCCGTGAAGCTCATTGTTAGCGTCTTAACTTTCTGCTTAGCTACCCGCCCATATACTTTGTTTAATGCACGTATGTATTGGTCTGATTACACCCACTGCTTTACATAACAATCATGTACAACTACTTCTCGAATAAATGTAACATAATCTCTAATTCCTTGTTCCACATAAGAAATGAGTATTCTCTAATCTGATATTAATGGAATATATGCTTACTATATATGCTGAAATTTCAGTCAAAATTGAAGAAATGATCAAATTTTAATTTCCAAATAACTTACTGTAAAATATATGGTGGTATAATTGTTGGGCGAAATCTTTGTTATTTAATTTGGGCGAAATATTAGGAATTAATGTCCATTGTATATAATTTGACTAATAAAAGAATCAACAAAATTTCAATTGTTTTAGTGGTTGAATTGTTACAATATAAACCCGAGGGCACAGGTTCAAGCCTTTCCTTATCAAACCCTACAATTTATACAGAAAAAAACAAAAACAAACAAACAAACTGATTTCAATTATTGTCGGAGAGTTCATGTTCTTCATGTAAGGCCTACTCCGTATACAACAAGCCTAGATTACTGAGGTGTGATTGTGTGAACCATGACGAGCTAGGTGAAGTCGAGTAGACACTGTGATGTCAGGCTGCCAGCTATCTTGTAAAACAGTTTTTTTTTTTTTTTTTCCCGGGTTTACATCCGGTTTAGTCCAAATTCGAGCCGAACCAACGAAAAATGAGAGTACCAATGTACACATTGCTGAACCAGTTACCGAAACCTCAGACAATAGGCCATTGGAACACCCAAATCAGAGAAGCTGTTAACAATGGCTACTCCAAGGAAGCTCTTATGCTATATAAACACATGAGACAAATTGGGTTGGCCCCAAACAACCTCACATTTCCTTTCGTCGCAAAAGCTTGCGCCAAATTTTCGGACATTACGCAATCACACATCATTCATGCTCATATAATAAAATCGCCCTTTTGGTCAGATGTCTTCGTTGGAACTGCCCTCGTTGATATGTACGTGAAAACTAACCAACTTGAGCTTGCACACCAAGTGTTTGATAGAATGCCTGAGAGAGATGTTACTTCTTGGAACGCCATGTTGTTGGGGTTTGCTCGCTCTGCTTTTGTAGATATGTTTTTCTTGCTTTTCCTAGAAATGAGGCTACTACGAGCTGTCGTAGATTTCGTGACGATTATTGGGCTGGTTCAATCCGTTGTTGAGACAAAGGATCTTTCTCTGTTGAGGGGTGCTCATGGATTTGGTGTTCGTGTTGGGATAATGAGCAATGTGTCGTTAATCAATACGTTTATTTCTGGTTATGGGAAGTGTGGGGACTTGGTTTCAGCAACGGGTGTGTTTGATGAGATGAACTTGGAGTCGAGGACGATTGTTTCTTGGAATTCTTTGATTGCTGCACATTCACTGCTTGCTACTTACCATTGCACCTTTAGGATATACCGACTTTTGTTGCATGATGGACGCAGCAAGCCTGACATTAGCACATTTCTTAGCTTACTATCTTCATGTGCGGAGCCTGAAGCTTTACCTTATGGAGAACTTCTTCATTCCCATGTCACTAAACTCGGGTTTGATTATGATGTTACAGTGGCGAATACTGTACTGACTATGTATTCAAAATGTGGGGATATCGACTCAGCTTATCATCTGTTTGAGCGAATGACATATAGAACATGTGTTTCGTGGACCGCTATGATTGGTGGCTATGTGGAGAGAGGGAATATAGAGGAAGCTTTTAATTTGTTTTTCGCTATGTAGATGGCTGGTGAAAAGCCTGATACTGTCACTCTTGTTTCTCTATTGTCAGGTTGTGGCCAAACTGGTTCACTTGAACTTGGCAGATGGATTGATAACTATGCCCTCTCGAACCGGCTAAGAGACAATGTCATGTTGTACAATGCAATCATTGACATGTATGCAAAATGTGGTTCTGTGGACAAGTCTAAAGAACTATTTCATTCCATGCCTTACAAAACTATTGTCTCATGGACCATGATGATATCTGGGCTTGCACTGAATGGCAAATTTATCGAGTCCCTAGAGCTATTCTTCGAGATGGTTGAACTGGGTTTGAAGCCAAACCACATAACATTTCTGACCATTCTTCAGGCCTGCACTCATGCTGGTTGTTTAGAAAAGGGCTGGGAATGCTTTGATATGATGACCCGAGTGTATAACATAAATCCTTGTTTAGAGCACTACTCATGCATGGTTGATCTTCTTGGACGGAGAGGAAAATTGAAGGAAGCATTAGAGTTTATTAGAAGTATGCCTTTGAAACCTGATGCTGGAATATGGGGGGCTCTGCTTGCTGCGTGTAAACTCCACCATAACTTAAAGATTGGCGAATATGCAGCTTATTAACTGCAAGAACTGGAACCACAAGCCGCAGTTTCGTATGTAGAATTGTCCAATATGTATGCCTTGGAAGGTCAATGGGATGGGGTATCAAAACTCAGAGCTCTGATGAAATCCAATGACGTAAGAAAAAATCCAGGACAAAGTATTATTGAAATCAATGGAAATAATCACACATTCATTGTGGAAGAAAGATCTCACCCTGAAGGTTTACAAATATATGAAGCTCTAAATTTGATGGCGTTACAGCTGAAAGAAGATGAATCTTCATATATTATTGAAGATTATCCTGAGCATGAGATGGAATTGCTATAGTTTAGCATGATTGAAGCTATGTTTGTCTGAAAGTGTTTGGTTGATTACTTGACCACTCTCTGGGAGTTACATCAATCACCTGCTTACTACTAATCAACCACTTGCAGAATTGCTGTAGTTATTTGCACATGGCTTTCACTTAATTGGCAGGCATGTCAACTTCTCGTCTATTATATTCAATAGATACTTTGCATTGGTTATTCATTATCAGAATTATGTAGGAGATCTACTTATATAGTGATGTAATTTAAAGCCAGCATGCGGTACATATGTTACGTTTTTTCTTCTTGAGTTAGTATGGCTCCTTCTAAAGACCCTCATTACTGCATAGATATAACATTACTTACATGCTGGCTCTGGATGTCTTGCTAGAGTTGTCTGAAGAATATCTCACGTTTAGTCTACCATGGATGCAGGCTGTTTTCTCTGTGATGCTGGAGTCACCTTTCTATGCATACTGAAAGTATGTCACAGGTATGTCGCTATCTCGTCTTTCTTCTATTTGTGGAGTCATGATATTTTTATGGCTGCTTCAGTGAACTGGAAAGATGGTGTCGGCCATTTTCTGCATCTCCCTGATGGAATTGCATTTGGCCTTGTGCAGATTCCTTTGAATCTATGTGATATTATGTTTCCTCCTTTATAGTCGGGGTGGTCTGTAATTTTCTTTACTTTGTAGGTGTGTAAACATTATTTGCTTGTTAATAGAGAAAAATATTACTATATAAGAGTCTGAGTTATATATATCCAGCGGATGCTTCTCTCTATCATTTTTTTTGTTTTGTTTTAAGAATATAGATGTTTTATATCATCAGAATGGGAAATCCTCCCAATTACAGAAAATCGAGACTAATTTAATGAGAATTAGCTCAGTGACTATCCATTATACTACTACTACTCTCATCCAATTGTGGGTTGCAATGATTTCTAACTATTAAAACTATCATTTGCTCGGAAAAAAAACTCGAATTTGCTCAGAGAAGACTCAATGCTGACACGGGGGCGATTTCAAGCTAGTTTTAGAGAGTTTTGCATGTGTCTTTGGACATATGTGGCATCAAATGGTCTCAAATGTGATTGATATGCCCAACACACACCGTTAGGAAGCCCCACAAAGAATTTGAGCCAATTATGAGTCGGTGCTTCGCAGGTGTTTCGAGCACTATAGTGTCTTTGCACCAATTCTTTAATTATTCAAAATCAATATAAAACTAACTCATCATACTTTGGTTGAACGGTCGCTTTTAATATTATTTAATTTATTTCCTAACGGACACTTTGCTATAGAAAGCTCACTAAAAAATACAAGAATCTAGAATAAAAAACAATAAAAAAAACACAAAATTCAAAAAGGCAACCCTAGTCTTCTTGAATTATTAAACCACCTTTTCTTCGGTATTGCCACTACTTGGGTGAAACTCGTACAAAGGGCCGCCAATGCCCAAAATATGATTTCTAACTAATTAATCTACCATGTGCTTGGAAAAGACTCGAGTTTGCTCGGAGAAGACTCGGTGATAACACGGGGGCGATTCCGAGCTAGTTTTAGAGAGTTTTGCATGTGTCTTTGGACATATGTGGTATCAAATTGTCTCAAATATGATTGATATGCCCAACACACACCCTTAGAAAGCCCCTCAAACAATTTGAGTCAATTCCGAGTCGGTGCTTCGCTAGGTGTTTCGAGCATCATAGTCTCTTTGCACCAATTCTTTAATCATTCAAAATCAATATAAAACTAACTCATCGTACTTTGGTTGAACGGTCGCTTTTAATATTGTTTAATTTATTTTTTAACGGACACTTTGCTATAGAAAGCTCACTAAAAAATACAAGAATCTAGAAGAAAAAACAATAACAAAAACACAAAATTCAAAAAGGCAACCCTAGTCTTCTTGAATTATTAAACCACCTTTTTTTTGGTTTTGGCACTATTTGGGGTGAAACTCGTACAAAAGGTCGCCAATGGCCAAAATATGATTTCTAACTATTAAATCTACCATATGCTCGGAAAAAAATCAAGTTTGCTCGGAGAAGACTCGGTGATGACACGGGCGCTATTCCGAGCTAGTTTTAGAGAGTTTTGCATGTGTCTTTCGACATATGTGGTAACAAATTGTTTCAAATATGATTGATATGCCGACGACACGGCCTTAGGATTCCCTACAACGAATTTGAGCCATTTCTGAGTCGGTGCTTCGCTGGGTGTTTCGAGCACCATAGTGTCTTTGCACCAATTCTTTAATTATTCAATATCAATTGGAAAACTAACTCATCGTACTTCAGTTGAAGGGTCGCTTTTAATATTATTTACTTTATTAATTAATGGACATTTTGCTATAGAAAGCTCACTAAAAATTACAAGAATCTAGAAGGAAAAACAATAACCAAAACACAAAATTCAAAAAGGCAACCCTAGTCTTCTTAGCTTCAAATATTCAACCACATGTGCTTCGGTGTTGGCACAACTTGGGGTGAAACTCGTAAAAAGGGTGGCCAATGGCCAAAATATGATTTCGAACTATTATAACTATCATTTGCTCAGCAAAAATTCGAGTTTGCTCGAAAAAGACTCGGTGGTGACACGGGGGCGATTCCGAGCTTGTTTTAGAGAGTTTTGCATGTGTCTTTGGACATATGTGGCATCAAATGGCTCAAATGTGATTGATATGCCCAGGACACACCATTAGAAAGCCCCATAAAGAATTTGAGCCAATTCCGAGTCGGTGTTTCGAGCACCACAGTGTCTGTGCACCAATTCTTTAATTATTCAAAATCAATATAAAACAAACTCATCGTACTTTGTCTGAACGGTCGCTTTTAATATTATTAAATTTATTTTTTGACGGACACTTTGCTATAGAAAGCTCACTAAAAAATTCAAGAATCTAGAATTAAAAACAATAGAAAAAACACAAAATTCAAAAAGGCAACTCTAATCTTCTTGAATTATTAAAGCACATTTTCTTCGGTTTTGGCACTACTTGGGGTGAAACTCGTACAAAGGGCTGCCAATGCCCAAAATATAATTTCTAACTAATTAATCTACCATTTGCTTGGAAAAAACTCGAGTTTGCTCGGAGAAGACTCGGTTATGAGAGAGGGGTGATTCCAAGCTAGTTTTAGAGGGTTTTGCATGTGTCTAGGGACATATGTGGCATCAAATGGTCTCAAATGTGATTTATATGACCAAGACACACAGTTATGAATCTCCACAAAGAATTTGAGCCAATTCCGAGTCGGTGCTTAACTGGGTGTTTCGAGCACCGTAGTGTCTTTGTACCAATTCTTTTATTATTCAATATCAATAGAAAACTAACTCATCGTAATTTGGTTGAAGGGTCTCTTTTAATATTACTTACTGTATTAATTAACGGACACTTTGCTATAAAAAGCTCAATAAAAAAAATACATGAATCTAGAAGATAAAACAATAACGCGAACACAAAATTCAAAAAGGCAACCATAGTCTTCTTGAATTATTCAACCACCTTTTCTTCGCTTTTGGCACAACATGGGTTGAAACACGTACTAAGGGCCGCCAATGGCCTGAATATTATTTCTAACTTTTAAATCTACCATTTGCTCGGAAAAAACTCGAGTTTGCTCGGAGAAGACTCGATGATGACACAGGGGCGATTCCGACCTAGTTTTAGAGTGTTTTGCATGTGTCATTGGACATATGTGGCATCAAATGACTCAAATGTGATTGATATGCCCAAGACACGCCGTTAGAAAGCCCCATAAAGAATTTGAGCCAATTCCCAGTCGTGTTTCGAGCAGCATATAGTCTTTCCACCAATTCTTTAATTATTCAAAATCAATATAAAACTAACACATCATAGTTTATCTGAACGGTCGCTTTTAATATTATTTAATTTATTTCTTAACGGACACTTTGTTATAGAAAGCTTACTAAAAAATACAAGAATCTAGAATTAAAAACAATAACAAAAACACAAAATTCAAAAAGGCAACCCCAGTCTTCTTGAATTATTAAACCACTTTTTCTTCGGTTTTGACACTACTTGGGGTTAAACTAGTTCAAAGGGCCGCCAATGGCGAAATTATGATTTCTAACTAATTAATCTACCATTTGCTCGGTAAAAAACTCGAGTTTGCTCAGAGAAGACTCAGTGATGATAAATGGGTGATTCCGAGCTAGTTTTAGAGGGTTTTGCATGTGTCTTTGGACATATGTGGCATCAAATGCTCTCAAATGTGATTGATATGCCCAACACACATCGTTAGGAAGCCCCTCAAAGAATTTGAGCCAATTCCGAGTCGGCGCTTCGCTAGGTGTTTCGAGCATCATAGTTTCTTTGCACCAATTCTTTAATCATTCAAAAGCAATATAAAACTAACTCATCGTACTTTGGTTGAACGGTCGCTTTTATTATTTTTTAATTTATTTTTTAACGGACACTTTGCTATAGAAAGCTCACTAAAATATACAAGAATCTAGAAGAAAAAACAATAACAAAAACAAAAAATTCAAAAAGGCAACCCTAGTCTTCCTGAATTATTAAACCACCTTTTCTTCAGTTTTGGCAATACTTGGGGTAAAACTCGTACAAAAGGTCGCTAATGGCCAAAATATGATTTCTAACTATTAAATCTACCATACGCTAAGAAAAAACTCGAGTTTGCTCGGAGAAGACTCGGTGATGACACGGGGGCGATTCCGAGCTAGTTTTAGAGAGTTTTGCATGTGTCTTTCGACATATGTGGTATCAAATTGTTTCAAATATGATTGATATGCCCAAGACACAGCCTTAGGATTTTCCACAACGAATTTGAGCCAATTCCGAGTCGGTGCTTCGCTGGGTGTTCCAAGCACCATAGTGTCTTTGCACCAATTCTTTTATTTTTTAATATCAATAGAAAACTAACTCAGCGTACTTTGGTTG
>JBBYHQ010276478.1:0-22097 GCA_038382645.1 Spergularia azorica
TTATGATCATTATGTAACTTATCTAGCTACTTTCATGATACAAAAAATAAAAATAAAAAAAAAAAAAAAAAAAAAAAACCAAAATGCAAAACATTAAAGCCAAGGATTTGGTTTTTAACTCACAAGTCACTTGACATTCACTTGACTATCAGATCTGAGCATTCTTAATCAATTGCACGGATTATCTCAACCTCCAAACAGATAACCTCGTTTTCTTTCCATGGCTTAGAAAGCTTGAATACACAGCAATCAAATTCACACAAGCCATTCTCCACAACAAACTGCTTCCAGCCTGAAGTTATTGTTGCCGTGCTTTGCGACTCGTCGTAGATGCAGAAACACGGGTGTAACCGGCGACGCTCATCACCCTTGGACTGAAGTTGAACAGTTTGATTTTTCTTAGCCTTGATCACCTCCTCCCACCACTTTCGCGGGATACCCTGCATGAACAATATGGGAATTTACACAAACATAACAATTTGCATGGAATCAACAATGTACTTATAATTCTTGTATCATCCCGTGGATTAATATATCCACGAGTTGATCAAGTTTCGGGTAGAACTATCTTACAATAGGACGTGGTGAGCATTTAAGGTAGTGGCCATGAGTTTTTTTTTTAACTTGAAACTATCAAAACTCATCCTTTTTTTCTCACCATGTCATACCATAAGACAGTTCTACCAGAGTTTTTGCCTTACGAGTTTCATTTTCCCCGAAACATGTAACCGTGAAAAGGATATGTAGAAGCTGTTGGCCGTGAGCATTTGTATTGATTTTGCGTCTTGCCTCGCCCTCTCAATCTGTCCTGCAAACCGCTCCCCACTTGACTGAGATGGAGACATGTCTTCTACAATTGATCCAAAAATAACACGATTGCATTTCAGAAATCAAGTAGTACGTAGTACACCAAATCATCAATGCATCAAATTGTGTACTACACTACTACCTATTTTGATTGCTGCTCTTTTTGGTGATGCTAGTAATACTTCTGAACTTTTTCGGCTCTCTCCAAACGAATCATAGTCTGCCTCTCTCCAAGAAAAAGGATGATCATCACCCGCTTCATCTTTGCTTTCTATTTTGATTATTGCTGCTCTTTTTGGTGATGCTAGTAATACTTCTGAACTTCTTTTTCGACTCTCAACATACGGCCTTTCAAACGAATCATAGTCTGCCTCTCTCCAAGAAAAAGGATGATCATCACCCGTTTCATCTTTGCTTTCCATTTTGATCAGGTTTTGGACCAGGGGAACAGCTTGTGGAACACGAGAAGTCGAAAGTGTGACGAAATGGGATGATTCCTTCTCACAAGAGGTTTTACCACTTATAACCTTGACCTTAAAATGGGACTTGTTCTTGTATTTGAACAACAATGAATCACCCTCTTCTAAAGAGAATGCATTAGCAAAGTTTCTCCAGCCCTCACCAGTAAACGAAACGATGTCGTTTTTCGTTGCCACCAGCACTTCCCAGGCATCAATATCCACACCCGGGCCTTTGAGAGCCACTTTACGAGGTAATCTTCCTTTCACAATTTCAGAGAAATACAGGGGAATCTCCTGTTTTCACTCAAAATGACGACATACAAGCACATAAGCGCGCCCAATATAATCAAAACTCCCCATATGTAGACAAACAAATGAGTGATATACTGATATATATCAATGCATGTCACCTTACATTAAAGATACTAATACATCAATGCATGTTGCATGTAACCTTACCTTTAAAGATATATACTACTACTTCGACATCATGCATGTCACCTTATATTAAAGATGCGAGGAAGGCACTTGAAAGACGGTCTGATACAGATACTAACTTATTGCGAAATCAAAGCAAGTAAAACTAGCTAGTAACTTCTGTATAAGAACAAATAAACAAAGAGGCTGATGCTTGAGCAATATCACAAGTAATGTTTTCAAACTTACTATCAAGTCACACTCCCTCCATTTTTCAAGGTTATTTACGATTTGTTCAAATTTCTCTCACATATTCAAACCAAACATAAGAACCTAAAAAAGAAAAGGGGATGTTCCTACATGATGCTTATTAAAGATTGCATCCATTGTTTAATTTGCTATATACTTCACAAAACATACTCCCTCCGTTTTTTTAAGTTCTTTACGCTTGATTTGAATTCCTCTAGCTAACATATTCAAACGAAATGTAAAGAACCTAAAAAAACGGAGGGAGTAGCACAAATTATGTTAAAGTGAGCTTCACAACAAGTGCCTCACATTCAAGTAAGAGGGGAAAGTTGATTAGTATATGAACCAAAGAGTTACTCCTATTGACAATTTGTTTTAATATGGAACCTCGACGAATTTGTATGATCAAGAACGACTCCAAAGACAAAAGACTAGTTAGTAATCTCACGAATGAAGAAAAGTTGACAAAAAAGTAGTAATGATAGTAACTTACAAGTCGAGTACGAAAATCCGTATTAAGATCAACTTTGAAAACAGGATTCAAGCTTTTCCAATATAAAACAACATCCCTTGTTCTTTGATGATCATCCATCCTTGTTTCTTCCTACAAAACACACCCACAATTTGAATAATATATAAATACAACATATAATAGGGACAAAGGGTCAGGATCAGTAAAAAAAAAATGTAGAACATTATTAAGAAAATAAAGTGAAGAAGCTTTTTAATTTCACACCTTTGCAAATTACCCGTTTGGGGTTTAGAAAGCCAAAGTAAAGGAAGGTAAAAGGTGAGCACAGTAGTGAGCACTGAGCAGTCATAGTTTTTACATTTTCCAAGATAGTGGAACATGTAATTTACCGTAAAATTTAAGTTGAAGCATAACCCCTTGGATTCTTAATGATTAGGCTATCCTTATCCGTAAGACTTACTAGAGTTTTAACAATAGTAAAATATTACTATTATATTTTTTAAGACTCAAATAAGACCCACAAAAACTTCACGTTTATCCCTCAAACTTTAAAAATCTCGTGAACAATATAATATATGGGACCCGAATTCCTCTTGCAACTACTCCCTCCGTCCCCCTTTAAACACTCTGCTCCCTTTTTTAGGTGGATTAAGGTGGTGTGATTTTTTTATTATTGTTTGAGATAATTGGTGGTTTATTTATTATTGTTGAAGATAATGAGTGGTTTGTTTATTATTTTTTGAGATAATGGGTGGTTTGTTTATTATTTTTGGAGATAATGAGAGGTTTATTTATTGTTTTTGGAGATAGTGGAGGGTTGATGTGTGGTGAAAACTTACCCCATTTAGTAAGTTTTGAAATGGGGTGTTTAAAGGGGGACACCCAAAAAAGGAAAGCGGGGTGTTTAAAGGGGGACGGAGGAAGTATGCTTCAAGGCTTTGAAAACAATAAAAAAATATATGTTGAGTCTTAACCAAGTCTTGGATTTCCAAGACCCATATTCAGACTTCTAAAAATTTGCTTCCCATTATCCCTAAGTTTGAGCTCAAATAACCAAAATCTTAGCTAAGACTTGCTCCTCAGACTTGCAATGAGGACAGCCTTAGATGCTCCTTTGTATAATTGTATAACCCGAGAACTAAATTTCTACTCCATATAGTAACTAGTTTACCGCCCGAATAACGCCCGCCATAATATACGGAGTACATGATATGATTCTTATAAGCTCTATCGTTATTTCAAAATGTAATGCTATTGCTCCTCTTAGGGAATGTCGTGTTATTACTATCGACTTGCTATCCTCTAGCAGCTATTCTCTATTAGAAAGTATTGTTGTTTTAACCTTAATTTACCTGCAATGAGAATTGAGATAGTAAAACTCTAAAACGATGCAAATGTAAAATTTAGAGTTTGACAGAAAATTTACTACGCGTAATAAACTTAAGATTGCAATGTACAGTACTACTAAAAAAAACTTATTAAGAGTGCAATAGTAACATTCAGTTGCAAGTATATGTACACTAAATTCTGTTTTACTATTAATTTAAGGAGTATAGTAAGTTGACACATACTAGTACACCGTATAGAGAAATTACAAATCACATCAACCTTACGTAAATTTAAGTGTTCATAGTCGTAAACTCGTAATATTTAGCAAAATATGTGAAAGTAACATTGCCGAAGTGTTCATAATCGTAAACTACTAAACTCGTATTGTTTAGCTCTTCATATTTCTCTCATGTTCGTACAAACTATAGCAAGGTGGCTCACGAGCATGGGCGTATCACGTATGTAACTTGATGTCCATCCTCCCATTCACAAAGATTTCCCTTCCCTAGAATTAGACTCCCATATCTCTACTTTAATCGTAATATCACGTCGACAATGTTACTTTCACATATTTGTTGGTTTAAATGTTGAATTACCCTTTTACAAAAAAAACTTTTTAAATTTTCGCAGTAAAATATGAAAATAATACCGTGTCATATTTATTAGCGACTTGCGTAACACAAGAAACTTTCTGGTTTGGGGGGGCAGTAATAATAGGACATTTTGAACCAACTTTTACAAACGTTACAGAATTTCATGTTTTACCCAACCCATTCCTTGACTCAATCACTCCTTCACTGAATCTTGTCCTTCACGCTGTCGTAATGGGGCAAACCAACAATTTGATTGAAAATGGGGATGATGACAACAATGGCAGATCATTAGAAGAAGAAATATACTGGTCCAATTTCAAGTCCATTCGTTTCTTCCAGCTTCTTTCTGCCGATTCTCTTAACCAACTTGTATAATCTCCCTCTCTCTCTCTCTCTCTCTCTCTCTCTCTCTTGCATTACATTGCGTGTTTATGACGATTCGCTTTACTGGGTGTATTTGGGAATCTAATTAGGTGATCATTCATTTTTGTGTAATGCATGTCGTTTGTTTGATGAAACCCCATTTGCATGTTTTGATTGATTTTTTAATGAAAAATTCTGTTTAAATTGGAATTAATTTAGTGTACCCATGATCATTTGTGGTGATTTATTTAATTGTTTATGCTTGAACTTTATCCAAGATTGTTTTTTAAGTTTTTTTTATTAATACTGTGGGTTTGACATTCATTTTGTTAATCTTAATTGTCTACTAGTATGAAACTACGATAAAGTGATCGTTTGAATTGAATTTGGGGTCGATTGACATGAACCGTGATAGCGAAATGTAATAACAAATACGGTACACAGATAAAAGGTTGTGTGCTTTTTATGATTGATAACCAATTTGCATGTTTGTGATGGAATATGAAAGATTTTGCCTTTTGATGATTTTTTCATGAGAAAATCTGATTACATGGATATGTGTAAATATCTACTCTTGTTTTATGTGTCTTTGTACCCATGAATAATATCAATAATGTTGTTTCAGTCAACATCTGTTCTTGTTTGTTCACTGTATTAGTGAAAATGGGGCATACAAAATTCACTGTGTAACTTTTTGGTTGCACAAAGACAAAATTCATTAATCATGAAGTGTTTGAGGTTGGTCTGCAAGAATCATCACATGGAATTGTACTATATAGACTCAGATGAATGGGTGAAATAATAGAGAATTGTAACAAAAGATTAAACAGGAAAATGTTGTTGCTTTCTCACCAATCTGTGGATAGTATGTATGGGATATGTTTTACCGCTTATGCGAATGTTAACACAGGTCCGTAGTCCTTGCGGATGTTTGTAATGATATGTTAATCTGAATCTAGCTTGCGTAGTTCCATTGAGTGCATATCCGACATGTTAGACGACAGGTATGGATACTTAGACGTGTACCTTAGAGTAACCTGATAGTTGAGGATCAGAGGTAATTATAAGTATGACGGTTTTAAAGATCAGAGGTAAGAGGTAGAATGTAGCCACACATTTGACACCTGAAGCGAGCAGGGATTCTTGATTATAAACCTTCAGCAGTACTAGAGGAACTTAGAAGGTACTCGCTGTCGTGAAGTGAACTGTGGCTAATGGTTCGTGTTATTTAAGAAAAAAAAGCAAGGCAATGGTCTTGTGGTCGAGGATGGTTTATAAGCTTATGTAGGAGTAGATGTGATAAAGGGTTTCAGGTTTTTTCCTTTCCTATTCCTCTCATTCGGACTTTGGATTGGTGGAAATGATTTCTTTCAGAACGTATGCCTACGGATAGTACATTTGCCATTCAAAGTTAAGAATTGGCCGGGGATTCGAATTTAAGGTTTAATTTGTTTAACACTTGAAAGCGTTTATGAAATATTGAAAGGTGTTTATTATGTTATGGTGCGACATCACAAAGGGCTTTAGATTTTGTTCCTTTTCCTGTTCTTCTGTTTGAGCTGCAGCAAATGATCTTGAACTCCTTCTGCATTTCAGTAATTGATTTTGCATTGCAACTTAAAACTTGGTTATGGACTAGTTGTTATGTGTCTACTTGCAAGAGTGTGATTCAACTAGCTACAACTTGTGTGTTAGCTTCATTGTTATGGAACCTCGTCATATTTTTTATTGTCATATTTCCATCATTATTATGGTGTTCATCCAGGAGATCATTGTCAAATAAGAGTACCTATATGGTTATACCACCCACACATTGAGTTCATACTGAACTTTTTGAGCTTGCCTGAACACATCTCTCTTCACCTAATAAATTCGTATTCATCTCACCGATTTTCATACTTTCTTTTGCTGTTTCCTAGTGCATTCTCTATCTTCCCCACCTGAACCCTGGCTACACTCAGTTTATGCTTTGGCAGAGTGTAATGTTCACAGTTTTCTGGAACTTAGTAGCGATTGCTGATTGGTAAATCTTATTGTATGTTAATTTGTCTGGTATCAGGGATTTTCTCCATGAACACAAACACAAATTGTCATGGTTGCTCACATTCGGTTTGTCGCAGATCAGTGTTTCCATGAACTTGACTGAGGTTCCAGTGTTCCACCCTATACTAACATTATGTTGCCATTGATATTTTGCTGTTATGTTTTTTTTAGTGCTATGTTTTTTCTCTGTCTTCGAATAAGAATTTATTGTGAATGCTTCATGACTTGATATTATTTGAGACATGCTCGTTATTGAATTGCTAACTGAAATATTCGGTTTGGATTATTTTAATTTATTTTCTTTACGTGCCATGTGGTTTTATGTCATCAGATGATTCCAAAGAAGTTTTCTGATAATATGAGAGACAAGTTGCCACAAACAATGGTTCTCAAAGGCCCAGGGGGAGCTACTTCAGAAGTTCAACTTGTGAGGGATAACAATGGTACCCTTTTCCTCAAAGACGGGTGGAAAGAATTTGCGAGAGCTCATCAGCTGAAGGAAAATGATATGCTTATGTTCAAGTACAAGCGTGATTCTTGCTTCAAAGTATGGATATTTGACAAGAGGAACTTGTGTGAGAATGCTGGCTCATACTTTGTCACGAAATCTGATTCTCAAAAACAAACTTTAGATGAAAATTCCCTGTCTAAGAGAAAAACAATGGAGAATTCTTCTGATGTTGTTGTCCAGGAAGAGGATTCAGGCATTCATGGTTCGGATTCTGAGTGGGCTCCAGCAGGAACCTCGAAGAGGAACGGTCATAGGAAATCCATCTGTGGTTTAAGGAACATTGCTGTGGAAAACAAGTCTCCAATAACACCTAATGTACCAAATAGAAGACCCCCAAGTGCAGAGGATAAAGATAAAGCCCTCCAGATGGCGATCAATGAATCCACAAAAGAAACCTTCCTTGTGGTTTTGAAAGCAACAAATGTTTCCCAATATTTTCGTTCGGTGAGTTTGCTATGCCTTCTATCGCAATTACTCTGTTTTATTTTGTAGCTTCTTGCACCTGTATCGAATGCTTCTCAGTTGCTAGTTTTCCTAAATAAACGCGAAGTAAATTGTTGATGCTCCTGTGGCTATATAATGTATGCAGAATGTTCCTTCAGCATGGGCAAGGGATTACCTCACTCGTAAAAACCAGGATGTGGAGTTCCGTCTGCAAGAAAAAAGTTGGAGCTCAAGATATAATACTCAGTCTCGGTGTGGAGGTGGAGTTATTGTTACTGGGTGGTACAATTTTGTTACGGATAACTCCTTGCAAGAATCTGACGTCTGCTTGTTTAAGCTGGCCAGCCGAATGGGTGAGCCTGCTGTTATAGATGTTCGTATATTTTATGCATGTGAAGTAGTTACTCAACCTTCCTAAACTCTTTCTCAGATAGTCAGATCTTGTTCTGGTAGTAAAAACACCAGATCTTGATAACCACTTTAGAATAGTTCAAGGTCATTCTATCTTCTTGTGCTTTGATATCTGAGGTGGCTAGTGTTGCTAACGACTTATAAATTGACCGTGGACCATGGTTGCGATTCTAAGTACTTGTTCCTAGGAGGCAGCCTTTGCCCTTTGCAAATAAAATTCACTGCATTGCGCTGTTTGTATACTTAGATTTCCTTTATCAGTATCCTGTGTCTTGTGTTCATCCCCTAGACGTACTGTCTTGCTTGTGGGTTGCATTACCTATGTAGAAAAAAGTCGGGTGACTTTCATGAACAAATTTAGAGATGATATGCTTTCCATGTCTGGAAATTAACGTCTCTACTACTCCCTCCGTTCACAAACAAGAGCCTCGTTTATTGGAGACAAATGGGGGACTTGATTAGTGGGCTGGGGGGGGGGGGAGGGGGTTACTTTTTTCTTAAGTAGCCTTTGATTGTTGCTCTTCTCTTTTTACCAACCTGTGTTACAACTTAGTGAAAGAGATGGGGATCAAATCGTTGTACTTGTGTAGATGTAGGCGTAGAGGTGCAATGCTAGCCGTGCTACTAAGACCTCAGCCACCGGCCTACATCACCACCTTTGTAGACGGCTTCCCCTAGTTCATCTTGATGCTTTAGTTTCCTCATAAATCCCATCTGAGCTCATGTTGAAGTAAGTGTAAATTACTATACAGACAGTTCCTCTATATGCTTCATTATATGTGTTTGGTTTAGTATAACCAAATAACGAGTAGATGATGTTTGACATTTTTGATTTCGTAGTTGTTGTCTGCAACTTTTTGTGATGTTCTCCCAGACACTTTGTGAATGAGTGCAGTAGCAGTAGGCAGTAATGGTAAATTGGTTCATCTCACAACTTAGGTTGGAACTGCTGTTTTTCTTTTCTTTTTTTTCCTTCGACTGAAATTGAACTGAAGTCGATTTTACAAAAAGAAATCTTGTGATATTTTGAAGAAGCTTGTGGTACAATAGACTAGACAAGATTCAGGATATGGGATCTACACTCGACTTGAATCTTGATGTGCATAAATGTACACACATGAGCCAACTTCCTTGTGCTAGGCTGAAGTCCTCGTGCATTTGGATCTGTGTACTCTACTCTGCTTGTGCAAAAATGTACGAGTAATCGACTTAATAATGTTGAAGTACTAGTGATAAGTGACAACCACCTAACATGGGAGGCTGGTGAAATGCTTAGGACAACAGGACCAATCCTTACTATTTGTACTCAGTCCCATTACACCACATTCATAGTTTCACTTCACCCATAAATTTGTAAATTAATGGGTTTGTACATGGTGCAAACTGCAAAGTCATTCGAAACCGTTAATTTAATTTAATTTTTATTTTTTTGGTTTGTTTACGTTTTGTTTTGAATTCATCTCATATGTCCAAACTTATGAATAGTTTGTGTTTTTTATTTGAGGATAAGCTTGATCCATCTCAATATCTCATGCAATGTGGAATGGTTTCATGCAATACTTTGAACGTAGCGAAACTCGACTGAATTTCAGGGTTGCTGCTTCAACACGTATCGACCCTAGTCCCATCCATAAAAACATTTCCGATGAGATTCACGTCGTTATTTCCGTTAGGTCAATACATAATCACGAAATATAACTGTATTCTAGACTATTCTATATTCATCCTCTATCAATAAGGACAATAACTAACACTATACTACTAGAATCGTCGACACTTCGAGAAATGACAACCTCTCCCCTTGAATCTTGATACTTCCGAATTCCTTGGATGCAAAATCTTTCTTGTCATTTCTACAGGAGTGTTTTAGACAGAAAGGGTCCTCAGTCCTAATGTACATATTTGGTGCAGCAGTCTGTCACATGATGAGTGGTTTATTGACAAAATTACATCAATGTCTAAACTTTAATGATTTCCGTAATTTTGGCAAAGTTCTTGACTTCTCCCCTGAAAACCATGTGAGAAGTGGGCATGGTAAAATTCCACTTCACAGTACATTGTATTTGTCCTGAATCTTGAGTCACCTGATTCATGGACGGGACGAGAGTCTCCCTATGATCTAAATTAAATGTAACGTCTTTTTAGTACGAATTTCACAAACAATCACATTTTACAATTAGAATGGATAGATAAAACAAAAGCGAAATTACACACATCCGTGAAATATTGTCTTGTTTATACATTGCATGATCATACAATTGAATTATTGAAGTGGCAGTCAAATGTCATTGCCTAGAGATAGTCTTTGATTTAGCCTTTGAGGTGAAATGCACCAATCGCCATATACTTACCCAACAAACAACCGTGCACCGTAATGTAACCAACTAATAACTAATTACTAATGACTTCTATGTGAACTCTTTTTTTTTTTTTTTTAATTATTATTTGGGGTGTGTGGAAGCCGACATTTTACAGAGACATATAAGTGATCCAAAGCTTCGAATGTTACAAATAGATTAATTATAATGTTTTGTTCTTAAACAACTATTACTTCCCTATATGTTAAGATATAAAACCATTGATTGAGCATCAACCATCAGTTTAGACTTTTCGTAGAGATAGTTTTTTCACACTCTTAAGACACCACAAATGCTCCATATAAGAATGTGCCCTTAGTAAGAATTTGAACTCGTGACCTACAAATCGTAAATCCAAATTTGTACCGCTCCTCGAACTATCGTTGAATCGTTGATATTGCTTTTTACCACTTGCAAGTTTTCACTGAGCTCAGAACTCAATAGTGAAGAAACGTTGAAACTTTTCAGACAAGATTCACTGAGCAGAAGTAAAGAGGGGAGTAAAGATTAAGCGCGGACAAAATAGAAAGCCAACGTGTGGTCGAAAATTGCTCATAATGAATGCATGCCGTCCTCCTCCTAGCTTTCATCTCATAGTCCCCCCTCCCTCCCTCTGTCATGTCCTAGTCTCCCTTTGTAACATTTTTGTTTTTACACCATTCTATTCAATTCGGATTCACATACGTACGATTAAATCGACAAAACTCTCCTTTCAAATCGACACTAACCGATCCACGTAATTTTAACCTCGACTTCACAATAAAAAACAATCTCTTGTCAGTCGATCCAAGTATTGTAGTAAAACTCTACAGTCAAATCTTGACGGAATCCTAACCTCGCCTTCACAATATAATAACCTCTTATCAGACGATCCAAGTAACGAGTGAAACTCTTACAGTCAAATCTCCAGCTCCTTCTCACTTCAAGACATGAAGTTTTCTTCTTCTTGTTGTTTTTTAACCAGGAAGTGTGAATGTTACGAGCACATGGGTGTATCTGCATCACTATAAATACTTGCCATCTCTTGTTTTCTCTCTCTTGCTTCCTTTCCCCATAAAGGCCACAACCTTAAATTTTTGTCGCTTATCATTCCTCCTCACTCCACAGGTTGTGTCTGTGTGTGTGTGTGTGTGTCTCATTTCCCTTTATTTTTATAAAATTTGTCAAATATTTTTTCTGGGTTTTTTTTGACAGTGATCAGGAGAATAAAAAAGTAAAAATGGGTACTGAGGAAAAAAAGAGTTGCATTGCTAATGAAGATGATCAAGTTCGTCGAGTTCTTCTTATTTCTGCTGGTGCTAGTCACTCTATTGCGCTTCTCTGTAAGCCCCCTTTTATTTTTTTAATTGATTTTTAATTGTTTAATTGTTATTTTTGATGATTTTGTTTAGTTTAATTGTGAAAGTACAATAATATTCTGTAATGTTTACTTGGGTTGCTGCTAATTTGGTCTGTTCTTACTAATTTTCTTAGGGTTTGTGTAGTTTAATTGTGAAGGTACAGTAATATTTTGTAATGTTTACTTGGTTATTGCTATTTTGGTCTGTTCTTACTTAATTTTTTTAGGGTTTGTGTACTTTTTTGGTTTAAATTAAGTGTGAAGCTGTGGGGTGAAGTGGTGAACTAGTGTAGTGGTAAATGGAAATAGGATAATTAGTTGTAGGACCATCATGGTTAAATTATGCGGATGTGAGCTAGTTCAATTGGTAAGGTCTATATACCTAGGATTTAAAAAAATGATAATGGCAGTGATTTTTTAAGTGGGGTTTAATAGCTTGATTGGGAGAGTGTAGGGGGGAGTGATTATCAGCAGTCCGTAAGCGCAATCGGCAATTTGTTTACTTTGCTAGTTGTGGAAGGTTTAGAGTGGCATAGTGTTGAGTTATGGATCTTGTGATTGCCAAAATCTTCAATCAAGGATGCCCCATGCCTAGTTTAAAGGCCTGGCTGGGTCCTTTTGGATAATTGTGAATAGTTCTTAGTAGCTGTAACTCAGTAGGTGGTTTTATAGAAGATGAATTTTGCATTTGTCATGCTTTTAAGCCAGTTATGGCTGAATATGAAGAAGTAATAGGATGTTTGAAGGCAGATTATGTGATGGAGCTCTTTAACTTTTTTTTTTGAAGGGGATGGGAAACACAGATAGTTGATTTTGCGCCTAGAATTTCGAGTTTTGTTTAGCATGTTAACTAGCCGAAAGGTCATGCGTTGGTAGAATGAATCTCATTCTAGCTTCTTGTTCTACCAGATCTGCTTACCAAAAAAGGAAAGAAATAGAAAGATATGACTGGAAGTGTGATCTAATATCTACCTATGATTGATATTAGCTGTTTTTGTGCTCCAGCCGGCAATGTAATTTGTTCATGGGGGAGAGGGGAGGATGGGCAATTGGGCCATGGAGATGCCGAGGATCGACTTTCTCCCGTGCAGTTGAGTGCGTTGGATGGGTATGAGGTTGACTCCATTACATGTGGGGCTGACCATACTCTTGCATATTCTGAGCAACGTCGGCAAGTATATAGTTGGGGATGGTATGTTCATTTTGGTGAATGGTGTACCCATGCCATCTGAAATATTATAGTTACTTTAATTTTGGATTACGGTGCTTTATGTTGAAATTATTTGGCTTGTTGAGGACACAATGATATTAAGCATTGATTTGTGGAAGTGAATTCACATTTTCAGGGGTGATTTTGGAAGATTGGGTCATGGTAACTCTAGTGATGTGTTCATTCCTCAGTCAATCAAGACATTAGACAGTGTGAGGATCAAACAAATTGCTTGTGGTGATAGCCACTGCTTGGCAGTCACTATGGATGGGGAAGTAACAAGGTTTGTTGTCTAAAGCCCTATTTGCTTCTCTGTTTCGATATTGCATTTCTCAAGATAGTTTATTGCATAGAGGTTCTGTTCAGGAGCATCTCTGTAGCCCTTTGTGTCATTGTAAAGCACCTGCAGTATTGCATTTTTCGTCTGCATTGAATTACATGTTCATGTGTTGATTAGATGCATGTAAAAAGGATCTTGTAGAAAGAAAATCATAATGAATCGAATGGCGATAGTTTGATTGTTCCTTCATTGAAGAGGAAATAGAAAAAGAAAACATAGAAAGAAAAAAAATCTCTTTTCTTGTATTTTAGGATATGTTAGCTCTTTAAACTTGCTGTTTCCAGGTGCTTGGTGAATATAGGCTGACTTTACCTGGTTTCATGTGTTTCTAGTTTCACCTTATTTTTTATTGTAAATTTTTTTTTTTCTCTGTTTTTTGCATTTTCTAGTTACATCTACTACATACATAGGTGAGGTGCTATAGCATTGAAGCGTTCAACTTTCGCTGGCCATAGATTCTTGCAGTATCCTTGTTTCACTAAGCCTTCTGTAGTTGTGTCAGCCATCTTAGATGTGGTACTGTATTAGTGATTCGCGTCTCTGGGTTCTTGAGTACGCTTGTAATATTAAGTATGGTGACTGTGACCCAGCCTTGGGGTCATCCCCTTTGGTGGTTATGTTTTTTTTTTTACTGTACATATAATTATTTCTAACATTACATTAAGGTGATGATATATAAGGTTTCAAGTTACTACCTTTTTTTTTTCATTTGATGGGACCATCTTTGTTTACAGCAACTAATATCACCTATTTATGTCTTACTTGTATTCAAGTTGGGGAAGAAATCAAAATGGGCAGCTTGGTCTCAACACTACTGAGGATTCACTCATTCCTCAAAAGATTCAAACTTTTCAGGTATAGTATAGTTTTGAATCGACGGTAATTGTTAAACAATAGCCCTGCTTAAAATTTGAGTTTATGCGACTAAGTCAGTGATACTATTATGTTAAGACTCATAACACTTCTTCTTTCCAGGGAATTCCTGTGAAAATGGTAGCTGCAGGGGCTGAACATAGTGCTGCCGTTACTGAAGCTGGTGAGCTGTACGGCTGGGGATGGGGTCGATATGGAAACTTGGGATTGGGTGATAGAAAGGACCGTCTGATACCTGAAAAAGTTGCACCAATTGATGTATGACAACAGTTTCGCAACTCTACTTTGTCAGATTACTCGAGTATTATATAGTGTAAGGGTTTATATTGCTTATTGCTTTCCTTGGATAACTGCGGTAAGTATGTGAAAGGAGGTAACCTTTAGTTTGAATAGTTTTGTGCCTCTGGATGTTTTGATATCTGGGATCGTCCGACTCTGACATGATCAGCAAAGATGTCTTTAGGTATCTGATAATGAAAAATAGTTGGGAACTTAGATAACATGGCCTACCTAAGGACAATTTCAGCAATCAGTTCTAAGTTTAGTTCAACCTCATACATTAGAATTGTAGGTGGCAGGTGGCTATATGTGTGGAAAAGTTATCTTTGAAAGCTAAGTGTTATATGGAAAATAGAGAGTAAATCATTCTGGTACAGTGAATGAGTATGTTTATATTTTGCTTCAGTATTGGCTGTAAAATTTTATCATTTTGAGTACATTGTCTGTGATTATACTCGTTTCTAAAATTAATCAATGTTGCAGGGGATAAAAATGACTCTTGTTGCATGTGGGTGGAGGCATACTATATCTGTCACAACCTCGGGTAATATATACACATATGGGTGGAGTAAGTATGGACAGCTGGGGCATGGAGATTTTGAAGATCATCTGACTCCCTTTAAATTGGAAGCTCTGAGTGACACAACCATATCCCAGGTAAATTGCTGGTTCTTTTTCTACTACCTGTACTTTATCAATAATCCCCCTTGTTATATTACTGAGAAGGTGTTTTCCTAAGGTGAATGAGAGTGCATGATTAAATCCTTGTTTTTTGGTGTTTTTTTTTTTTTGGGGGGGGGGGGTGAGGTGGTAATATGAGGGTAATGTTTTTCAGGCTGACACCTCTTTGATATGAGATTTGGGAGAGGATAGTCGGGCCTTCCAAAAAGAAGTGGTCATTCTCCCTTCTGCTATCATAATGTGATACCGTAGTTCTAGCAGTCGCCGTGTCTGAAAAACAATAGTGGTTAATCAAGTGGAGCTGTGGTGTTGATCTCTTGTGATGGGTCACAGAGATAACTTTTGATCTTTTGGGACTATTATACAACATTTACATGTCCTTTGTTTGTCCTAATTTTCCAGATATCAGGTGGTTGGAGGCATACAATGGCAGTCACATCTGATGGGAAGCTGTACGGCTGGGGCTGGAATAAGGTAAATGTATACCATATGCCTGTTAACTTTTTTTCTTTTTGGTTACTTTTCGAGTGAGGTTACCCATCTAAACTATGGAGTGTGATGTTCGTTCAGTCTAAGCGTGATCTGGAACTTGTAATTTTGTTTGAATTTGAACGTTACTAGAAATGACATTTCAAAGCTAAAGATGGTAAAAATAAATGTCGTTGTTTACTTGATCCATCATTAAATTAAGTTATCCCAAATTAGTGACATATTTTCTTCAATTGTGGCTTTGTAGAGAGGCATTTCCTTTATATGTTTGAAACTTCAAATCACAATATTCCTTTGTGTTGCATGTGCCGCTAAATGAAGCAATGCCTGTGATCGTGTTCTTTTACTTCTTTGAAGCTAATTTATATCTTTTAGGCAATATTCTGAAGGGGAATAATTTTGTACTAGACCTTGACGGTTAAGTTTCCAAGTTCTATTTGACGGTATTAACTGATTAACCGGCTGATACTTGACCATTGAATATTCATCTAAATTCTGCTGGATATGAGATTTATCATCTTTCATAATTAGGCTACTGAAGATGGGTGGGTAATCCAAAATACATCATTGAAAGATAGCCTTACTAGAAACTTGTGTGATGCGGTAAATAGGGAGACTTCACCATGCTTTGGAGTTTGGATAATAAGGAGATCTAGAATGTCTCTTTCAAACCCTTTGTTATAGTCCCTTTGCTCTCAAAGTTGGCTTCTTTGTTTTCTTTTATTTTTTTGGGGGAGGGGGGGAGGGGGGAGAGGGGTTGTTGTTGCTGAAGTATGTACTCCGTCCGTATCAGTGTGCCCGGCAGCGTCCGTGGAAGGCTAGAACAACCTGCTTATTTTACATCTTGTCAAGGGCTCTAGTGGACATTAGTCCCCTGTAATATTAGTTCAAGCTTTATCTTTATGTGCTGGGTCATTGGAGATCTGACGCTTAGCTACGTGTTACCTGCAGTTTGGACAGGTTGGTGCTGGTGACAATGTTGATCGTTGCTCTCCTGTGCAAATCCTATTTCCTCATGATCAGGCATATCCCTTACTAGCTGCTATAATTTTTTAAGCTGATACTTGCTATGAATGATACTTACGCTCCTTAGTGACATTCATTCACCAATCTCTTTCAATTTTGGCTGTGACAGAAAGTAGTGCAGATATGCTGTGGTTGGAGGCATACATTAGCCGTTACTGAGAGGAACAATGTGTTTTCTTGGGGAAGAGGTACAAATGGGCAGCTTGGGCATGGGGATTCTGCCGACAGGTAACAAAAGTTGCATATGTTCATTTTCCGTTTTGTTTATTTGATTAGTAAGTTATTTACAATTGGAAAAGATGTACATATCCCTATGGATATTATGCATAAGACTACTGAGTATAAAGCACTATGGTATACTGGTATGAGCTAGCTGCCATGGCCCAGTTTTCGTTCTCTTTGATTTTGTATCAGATTCAAAGCTGGTGATAAGCATGTTCTGGTAAAACTGGGATTTCTTATAGTAGGCACGCATCTTCTTTTTTTAAGTAGCCAGAGTCACACTTCTTTTCTTCTTTTTGAGTAAGCGGAGTGGTACTTCTGGTTCTGGAGACCCTTTCCCAATTAGATTGAATTTGAAACTGAAAGTTGTGACATGTCTTCTTGGACAGTGTTGTCTGTATAATGAATGTCTGTAAGAGCAATAACAAACTATCCACTAACCACTAATGAAGCTAGTCATCATATTGTAATTGTTGAAAACTGTACCTTAACTTGC
The DNA here is from genome assembly GCA_038382645.1 of Spergularia azorica. NCBI lineage: Eukaryota > Viridiplantae > Streptophyta > Magnoliopsida > Caryophyllales > Caryophyllaceae > Spergularia > Spergularia azorica. The sequence continues at coordinate 17,413 of JBBYHQ010276478.1, forward strand.
CAGTCTGCACTTGCGTGGAAAAAGGCTGAAAGAGATCTCTGACCAATATCCTAAATTGCAGAAACTTACCAACCATTATAGACGCCTTAAGCGTGGATGGATCTGGAAGTCAAAAGATAGAAGCCTCCAAAGCTGATCCTTCTGCAGGTTTCACTCTTTCCACTGTCCACACATCTCATTTCTGAAGGGTTGGAGATCTATTCCTTAATTGTTCATCGACTATGTGTATTGCAGGGAAAATTTCGGTTTTGTCTGCAGGAAAGTATGCGGTTGTCCCTGGTGAAAATGTATGATATTCTCCTATTTCTCAGCATCTCTTTTTTCAGAGTTCTTATTTCATTATACAAATTTTCATCCGGTGCAATGTGCTACTGCAGATGCAAGAGGCAGCAGCAAGCTCAGCAAGACACAATGGTGGTGATGCCAGTGTTCCAGAAAATGATGTCAAACGGTTACGTGTTAGCTCTGGATCCTCTTAAGGAATTAGTGCATATCATCCCTGTAAGGCTGTAACTGAGGTGGCCCGGCGTTGTTCCAAAAATTCTGATAGGCTAATATGAACCTCTTGGGACATGGTTACTCCCTTTCTGTAAATACACCCATGTGGTACTTGGGATGATGATCTATGTTGGATGTATTTGATCAGTGACTTTTGGTCGATGTGCTACCGTTGTGGTCGAGTTGACGCTCTAATTACTTCTGCTTTCATCTCTAATCTATGATTTATTCGAAATTTTACAATAGTTTTTCACATATGACCAAAGCGCGTCATGGAGGTGCCGTCTATAATCCAAGTTCTGGCGAACGCCTTCAAGGGCTTCAACAGGTTGGCTTTGAAGTCTTGCAGATCCATGCAACACTAGGACATGTTAGCTAGTACAATTTCTTTATGCTCAGCAGAAGTTAGTTACTAAACAAGGCAGGCATGAGGTGATCTGTGAGATCATGTGAAAGATACATTATTCATCATACATCATACATCATAAATGAGGTGAAACAAGGAAATTAGATGAGAGCATCCAGTGTTCTTCAAGTTGTTCCTTGGAGTGGAGGAGAAGGTTGGCTTCAAAACCATTCTCCATTAATTGCCTTTATAGTATAGGTCATCTCGTCAAACGCAAACGCGTATCTATGAGTCTATGACTATCTAAAACAACTCAAAATTTACCAGAATTACTAAGTGGGTACAATTCAAAGTTTCTACGTATACTATAACTGGTAAAGATTGAATTCTTACACAAAATAAACAAGGATTAATAAGGTTAATATCGCGAAATGAACGAAATCGCTTAAAATCAACCCTAAAGAAGATTACGTACATGAATTAACCACTCCAATATCTCATCATCATCGACTAATCCTTTCCTCTCATCATTTTTCTCCGATCGGTATATTCTCACCCCTAACCAAGTAATAAATGAAACCCGAACACCAATATATCGAACTTCAAACTAGTTTATTTAATTTCAAATCGTATTTTTGAATATCAAAATTTCCAATTAAAAACATCTTATGTTCATCATTGGTACAAGGTAATGTGTACAACTAGTCTACAATAGTACAATACAAATTCATGTCCCAACTTTATTTCAATTTTTCCATTTTCATAGATGATAGATCTACTTAACTTTATAATAAAAATAAAAATCCAACAAATTTTTTTTCCCCAATCATTCCAATAATAACCTCCATCTCCATGATCATCATCTTCTTCTTCTTCTTCTTCTTCCTCCTCTTTCCCATTCCATAGCCAATCTCTCTCCACTCTTTCTCTCTCCTCAGATCTTCTTCAACACGCAACAATTACTCAGATCGGAGGAGGAAAATGAACGATTTCGAAGGTTTGTTGTCCAGCGATTATGGCTTGAAACCTTCTGGTAAATCCGCTCCAATGGCGCCTCCCAAATCATCCTCTTCTTCTTCTTCTTCTTCCAATTTCAATTTCGACCTGCCTCGCTCCAAAACGACGTCGTCTTCTCCTCCGACCGTCGACGATCAGGATACGCTGTTTCGACCTAATCGGAAGTCCGATTTCTCCAATTTAGGTAATTTTGACGATGTTTTTACCAATTCAAAGTCAACTAGTAGTAGTAATAATAATCGGAGTAATTCGAGTTTAGGTTCCGCTCATTTTGAGTCGATTTTTGGCGGTGGCGGTGGCGGTGAATCGGCGGCCGCGCCGCCGCCACCGAAGTTCTCGTCTTTGCCGGTTTTCGATAAGCCGGTGTACGATGACGATGATGATGTTTCCAGCTCACCTGTTAATCACTACGAAGACATTTTCGCTCCGAAGAAGAGCGGTGGTGGTGGTGGAAGTGGGGGTGGTGGTGATGCGTTTGATAGTTTGTTGGGAGGGTTAGGGAAGAAGGAGCCTTTGTCGGCGAAATCGACTGCGAAAGGGGGTGATAAAGGAGGTTCGAGTTTTGATGATTTGTTGCCTGGCTTTGGTGGCTCTTCTGCTTCAATGAGCAGGTATAATGCTCGCTTTTTTATGATGCGTGTATTTGAAGTCTTACATTGGTTGATTATTGCTTGATTTTTCGCCTTTGTTATGTTTGTTGTATATGAGGAGTTACTGGTGTTAGATTCTGAGCTGAGGTGAGATGATCTGCGGTATGTACTAGTGAGAGGGATAATATCGAATTGGTAGTAGTTGTTTTGTGCTGGTTAGCTAGCAATGTTGGGACGTCCTATCTCGTTTGTAATGTAAGTTAACAATTAGCTTAATATAAAGTGGGTACTGAGTGTAGTGTATAAAAGCTGGGGCAGTGGACGAGACATAGAGCCGAAATGATGATGCTTATGCGTCGAGCCATCGAGTGTACTTGGATGTGAAGTAAAAACTTTGGAGAACCTTAATGTCGAGAAGGGGTTAGGGTGGGGGTAGCGGGATGGTTGGGGTGTGGTATACTGGTATTGCCTTCCTTAACTACTGTTTCCACCATTTTTGGTACCCAAACTACTCCGTAGTTGTTAGCTGTTTGAACTGTAGTTTGTTAGTCATTGGGAGTGATGCTGCTTCATCGATTTTGTAATGACGATGAATGATTTTCTTGTTTTGTTTGAGGGTTTAGCATTGTTAGGAATATGCATCAGATTGAGGATCATATTTGTATTTATTCCCTCTGTCCGAAAAAGATTGATCATTTCCATTTTGGTTTTCCAAAATAGTTGTCCTTTTGTAGGCATGTTTGTATTCTCGTATTCTGTTCGAATTCGAGTGGGTAATGTGAAAGACGTCACATGGGAGGATGTCATTTATATTAGGTTTAGCGAGGCAATTTGAAGAAATAGTTTTTATTTATTTATTTATGTCACCCCTAATAACACTAGCTCTTGTGAATTTTTTTGGTGGAATTCTTAGATGGTAGGTGTTCAGGCACGATGGGAATGATTCTCTTGGGATTCTGAAGGATTTCTTGTGGTTTCTGTTATTCTTTTGCTTACCACTTTCAGACAACATGCTTTATTTGTCTTGGTTAAACTTTATTTATTTATTTAAAAGGCAAATTTGTGTAAAGGTTAGGCTCCTTTGCTTCTTTGAGGACTCTGGCAAACAGCTTTAGTCTGTCAGTTTAATCCCATTTGGACGGTGTACGAGCGCAGGGTGTATTTGGACTAAGGCTTGGTTGTTGTCGTTTTTATTTCTAGGACTGCTTGTGGTCATCTTTTATTCTTGAGGTGCACCTTGTTTGCCTATGATCCTCTTTTCTGTAATGCGAGTTTGTGTGTTACATTTATTTTATGCGCTTTTGCTTCTGCAGGAGTTCTTCGGATGCAACTAAGAAAACGACAAGTGTATTGGATGACCCATTTGTGATTTTAGAATCAACTTCTCATAATGTATCTTCCTCTTCTGGGGTTTTTAGTGATCCTTTGGAGGATATTGGGAATCTTGCTAATTCAGGGAGAAAAAAGTTTGAAAATTCTTCCAGCGGGGGACTTTTTGACGATATTGATCCCCTTGAAGCTTTTGCCAAGTCTGTACCTTCCTTTTCGAACGAAACAAATGGGAGAGAAAAGGATGAGACCCCTTTACGGACAGGATCAAGGGTCCCTGGAAGGCAAACTTCAGTTGGTGCAGATGGAGGCCGTAAGTCTTCTATAAGTAGTCCAGAAAGGGACCCTGAGAGGAAGATGCCCGTGGAGGATTTTGGGGAGTCTCCACACAGTGCTTTCAAAATGCCTTCAGTGTCAGCTGATTTTAGTAGGTCAGTGCCCAATGCTTCGTCCCCTGTGTATAGAGCTAGGGAGTCATCTTCCCGTGATTATGTCTCTCCACCACCCGAGGAGAACATGGGGTCGTCTGATGAGATATGGCTCACTGTATCAGAAGTTCCTCTCCTTACGCAACCTACAGCTGCCCCTCCTCCTTCAAGACCCCCGCCTCCTAGACCTGCACGATTCTCTAGAGCCGAATCTGGATCGTTTCCTGCTTCGAATGCGCAGAGGAAAGGAAATGAATATTCTTCGTTTCACAGTTCTAATCCGTACTTCCAAAGTCCAAAATCAGCTCCTGCTGGTGCAGCCGGCTCCTTTGCATCTCCTTTAGATGAATTGGATGATTTTGCCACTGGAAGAAATCAAAGCAATGTGGTTGAAAATTCCGATGTTCGCTCTGGTGAAGATTTTGACACAAACTCAGTTGCTGCTGCATCTGCTGCAGCCATGAAGGAAGCTATGGA
>JBBYHQ010277229.1:0-22079 GCA_038382645.1 Spergularia azorica
CTCATTAGGTTGGATTTCTCTCAGAGGCACAGGTTGGTGGATATCCTTCTGATGTCGTGGTTCAAGTGGTAAGGAAGATTTTTCCGTTGTTTTTAGTGGGTGATGGGCTTCTAGTTATCTCTCATGTTATACAGTAATAATTGTTGGCACTATTCTCCTCACAAAATTTTCAATATGGTGACACTTATTTTAATTTGTTGTTAGGCTTCAAAAGAGTTCTCCGATCTACGTTTAAGGACTCACATATTGACTGTGCTGAGGTTCATGGAATCCAAGAAAAAAACTACCATGTCATCAAGCTTAGATTTTCCAGAAAGCAGGAGTGACTCCTCCCTTTTGGTTCAAAATAATAGTTCACCTGCAGAACTTTTCCAAATCTTAGCTCACTGTGAGAAACAAATGCAATCAGGGAAGGCATTGCTAATGAAGGCAAAAGAACTGAATTGGTCCTTATTGGCTATGATTGCTTCGTGTTTTCCTGATGTCGCTCCATTGTCGTGCTTAACAGTTTGGTTGGAAATTAGTGCTGCAAGGTGATTATTCAAACCTTCGTTGAAAGATGAGACTCTTTTATTCCTCTCTCTTCCTCTTATTCCTGTGCATTTGGTGTTATATGGCTGTGCGCTCATTGCTCACTGAGTCACTGCTGTTTTGCTTTGTTTTACAAAGGGAGTGGAGGGGTGGGGTTTCATATTTGCTCTCTGCTATGGCTCATTATCCTGATGGGACATGCGTGCTGGAGCATACATCACAACTCTGGGATATTATTAGGTTTATATTTTTGTTTGTAAGATATGATCATCATCAAAGAGTTGTCTGACCAGATTGGGCACCATGATTTTGGGCTAAACTTTACTACACTGACAACTAAGGTTATAGAATGAATTTGTCCTAGAACAACAACATTACCCCAGTGCCTCAAGGGCCCCCTCCTATATTGAGGTGGTAGGGTCGGATGTACAGTCTTACCCTGGTGTTTGTTACATAGAGAGACTGTGTCCGTATGGCTGGAAATGAAAATTGCATTGAGATTCCATCGATTGGCTGCTACTCCACAAGAACGTTTTACTCATTGAAACTTAAAATAATAAAATAACATAAAATTCACATACTTCCTTTGGCGACTTATATAAGGCAGTCCAAGGCTTCAGTAGTCTGAAGGCCTTTGCATGAAAGGCTAGTTCTTGATGTGGTTGTGAAGCCCGTGAAATCCGCAGCTAACTATTGCCTATTGCCATACTGATCTTTCTGCGGATGAAACTTAGTTTGGGAACATCCTTCTCTGCATTAGGTGGCCCCTACTATAGTTTAGCATATACTGTTTAATATAATGGGGTTTGTTTTCATCTTCCATAGACTGTTTGAGCTTCAGATGAATAGCAGTGGATGTTTCCTTGAAGTGTGCTAGCGTGTTAGCAGATGAATAGTGATAGACTTGCAGTAAGTTAACTACATGTCGGGGTTTATGGGACCACCACAGGAGTATTCTTGACTTTAAAGCATTTCTGGGTGTATAGATGTGCATGCCAGCATCTTCTTAGTTCGGTTGCTATTTTATTATTTATCAATGTGATCCTTCTGTAAACTTATTGGTTTCATGCAGTCTGCTTCGTGATGCAGATCAAGTACTCCCACAGGGTACCCGAAAAGGAAAAAGAATATCTTGTTGAGGTTTTGTTTTGCACGCCTATTGCAGGATTCTCATTGCAGTTTGTGCGATTCTTTACAGGGAAATCTCATCCGTCAGAGAAAGTGAAATTGCCTCCCAAATAGCAAATAATGTTGGAGCTGCTGTAGAAGCCTCGAATGCCACACCAGCAGGCGACAATCTACAAACATTTCATTATAATCGAAAAAGTCCAAAGCGGCGGAGGCTTGTTGATCACATGTCTGATGATTTCTCTTCTGCCAGCACCAATAACATGTCAACTGCTGATGCGAAATTGCTAGTAGAAGAAGTGAATGAAATAAGAGTGGGTAATGATGTCAAATTCTCTGAAGATTCAGATGACTGGCCGAAGTCTTTGCCGAAATTAGTTGCTCTGCTTTGTCAACAACTTCAATTTCTTCCTTTGCTTAGAGCCTTTGAAATGTTTCTGCCCTCATGCTTTCTGTTACCGTTCATACGCGCTCTTCAGGTTTGCCTTCCTAATCAGAAGTTTTGAAAGAACGAGTGTAGATACTCTTCAGTCTTTCCTGTCCACCTTTGTGTTGCTGGCATTAAATTCGATGCTGTTGTCATTCTGCGGGGACAATCCTAACTTTCGGGTTGCTATCTATTTTTTGGGTCGGTTGAATATTTTATGAGGACAGTTCTGGTTCTTTAATGATATAAATTGGCTGTCCCGAAGGCATATACTAGTTTTGCCACTTCTTTTGTAAGATTTTTTTCAAGCAACGATGATAGACTCTGGGACTGTTTTGTTTATGGCTTTTATGGTTTCAGAGAAAAGTTATTAATGAACCTTGAGGTGGTATAAGGTTTTTGGGAGTCCTCAATTAAGTTTAGCTGGATGATTCCTGTTGCTTAAATAGATTGATTTCATGCAATCCATCAGTTTCTTCCCATTTGCGTTTGACCAATTCTTAGGCTAGGGCAAAACCAGTGGGGATGGTGGGTAGAGCATCATTTTATAAAGAAAGGACTTGCCAAAAATAGCAATCGGGAACAATTGGATGACCTTGACAAAAAAAAAATTAACTGGGAAGAATTGTATGGATCGGAGGGAGTAGTACCTTAGCAGTTTTATCTTTGCTTGCAACACCTACAAGAATAATAGCATTGTATTTCTGATACTCTGAGTTTGAGCTGCTATTTTGTGTCTAGCTTTTAATACTGTTTTAAATCTAATTGCTCTTTTTTCTTCCTCGCAGGCTTTTTCACAGATGCGCCTGTCTGAAGCTTCAGCTCATTTAGGATCATTTTCACTGCGAATTAAAGAGGAGCCGTTCCTGTTGATTTCAAATTTTAGTAAACAGGGATTGTCGGGTACAACATGGATTAGCTCAACAGCCATCATGGCTGCTGATGCAATTATTTCTACAAGCCCGTCACCATATGAGAAAAGATGTTTGCTGCAGCTTCTTGCCTCTACTGACTTTGGTGATGGGGGATCTGCTGCTGCATACTATCGGCGCCATTTCTGGAAAATCAATGTAGCTGAGCCAGCACTAAGGAAACAGGAGGATCTTCAGTTAGGAAATGAGAGTCTGGATGATGCTTCGCTCTTAACTGCTCTTGAAAATAATGGGCACTGGGAACAAGCACGTAACTGGGCTCGGCAATTGGAGGCTAGTGGAGGACCATGGAAGGCTGCTGTTCATCATGTTACTGACAGACAGGTAGACTTGTGACCCTATATCTTTACTGCAGTAGCTGAGTATTCTGTATATCATGTGATGCATCATCCTTAGCTTCTGGCTTCCAACGGCCTCACTCTTCTGCTATATTAGTCATATTTTGCAGCAAAGTTACTTCACATACGTTGTGTCTTATGTTATACCAGTTGAGTTTCTTGGGTACAATGCATATTTACTCTGAGAAGGAGTTGGCGAGCAACATTTAAGTCACTTCACAAACATGGGATGTGTTGTTAGATAGTTCTAGTGCAATTCCCAACCTTAATCTGAAGGTGTAGCCTTGTAGGTGAAACACATTGACATACTATCCCCAGAGGGACTCAGATCCCCGTACACATTCTTCCCCTGATCTATTAACTCCAGAAATATATTAGAGCACTGTGACTGTTAAACTTTGACTTAAAAGAGCGTAATTAGTTTCTAGTTTGTACCAAACCTTGGTCACCCATGTACCGGTTAGATCGTTAGCAATCTTATCGTGCACTTAGGAATCATGTATAAGGGGCATCCATTAGGCTCTGACCTCCGACAGTCTCTCTCTGATTGTGTATGTAACCATGTATGGAAGTTTAATGCTATTGTTTACCAAAGGCGACCTCATGTGTTCGCTATTGCTTGTTGAAGCCATTCTGAATTCCTCATGAGGTTTTTATCTTTAAATCAAGGAATTAACCACCTGTTTATCACCTTTACATCTTACAACCACATTCCTTAACATCACTCTTGATTCCCTTATGTTCTCTATGTTAGGCTGCATCGATGGTTGCTGAGTGGAAGGAGTTTCTCTGGGATGTACCTGAGGAGAGAATCGCTCTATGGCGTCATTGTCAAAACCTATTCATTAGATACTCATTTCCTGCATTACAGGTATAGTTTTTGGTTCCTTAGTGTAAAGTTGAGATGGGTTTGAAAGTACTTATTTTTCTTCTCCGTCCAGGCTGGGCTATTCTTTCTCAAACATGCAGAGGCAGTGGAGAAAGAACTTCCACCTAGAGAGGTTCATGAATTATTACTTCTTTCTCTACAATGGTTAAGCGGAACAATTACCGAATCTCATCCGTAAGTTCTATTGATTGCTGATTGCATCTTTTATGCTTTCTATACTTCTCTCAAGCCTTTTTCTCAAACCTACCTTATTTATCAGAGTATGCCCCCTGCATCTTTTACGAGATATTGAGACCCGTGTATGGCTTCTAGCGGTCGAATCTGAAGCTCAGTTGAAAGGTGAACAAGGTTCCAGATTGACCACATCTAGTCAACATCAGATGTTTGGAAGTAGTGCAAACATTATAGATCAAACTGCAGAGGTTATTTCGAGAATGGATAACCATGTAAATTTGATGAAAAGCGGCGTTTCTGAGAAGGGAGATGCCAGAGAAAATATTGTTTCGCATCACAGAAACTCACAGACCTGGGATACTGGTATATCTGCGAGCACAAAGAATAAACGAAGGACAAAAGCATATGTGCTCTCCAGGCGGTTTACAGCTGAAGTCACTGACATGACTGGGGATGTTGATGAAAGTTCTTTCCCTTCTTTGGACCTCAGATATGACTTGATAGATGAACACCTAAAACTTGATGCATCTTTTGCAAGCTGGGAAGAAAGAGTTGGGCATACAGAGATAGAGAGGGCTGTTTTTTCCCTGTTAGAGTTTGGACAAGTTACTGCTGCTAAGCAACTCCAAAACAAGGTCTCATCTGATAGCATGCCTTTCGAGCTCAGAATAGTGGATGCTGCCCTCAAGGTTGCAGAATTGTCAACCCCACCAGAGAAAAAATCCTTGTTGATGCTGGATGAGGATTTACTTTCTCTGATTCGGACTGGTGACATGCCAATCGACGATCTCCTTGTCGATCCAATTCAGGTCCATGAACTTTTTTTTCGAGACTTGTGGTAGTTGACTATGAACGATTTATCGTTATTTGTAGGAATTCTGTTGTTTCTTCCATTGTGCGTTACAGAAACCCCCATTTTTTGTGCGATTAAAATACTTTCTTTTCCTTGTGTTAGATTTTGGAGAGGTTATCTACCATGTTGGTTGAAGGTAGTGGGCGTGGACTTTGCAAGAGAATCATAGCAATTGTGAAGGCTGCCAATATCCTTGTTATTTCTTTCCTGGAGGCCTTTGCAATGCAGCCGACTGAACTTTTGCAGTTGCTATCTCTTAAAGCACAAGACTCTTTTGACGAAGCTAGACTTCTGGTTCAATCTCATTCCATGCCTGCTACAAGTATCGCAAATATTTTAGCAGAATCCTTCTTAAAGGTACTGTTGCTATTTGTTTTCATCTTTCCCATGCTTAATCTTTACCTTTTTTGAATTGTTAATTTTTCACTCTAGCTCAGGGAAGAAATAGATTGATAAGAACACCTTGAGTTGGGAGTGCCCGTTGGCATTTTCAATCTCAGTGTCTTACTTGTGTCTTTCCTCTGTTTTTCATTTTTTATAATATAAATTTTACATTAATTCTACGGTGAGATCGTCTCATCTTATGAGACCAATTAATATGTTACTTTTGATAAATTAGCATGTTACTTTTGAAATAGGTTGACTTTGAAAAGTAACAGTTACTTTTGAAATGTGTGAGAGGTCTCATCGTATGAGACCGTCTCACAGTAGAATTTGGGCCAATTTTATCATGGAGGGGAATGCTCGTACGGAAGTCGGAACCTACAGCTAAAAGTGCAGCACGTGGTGGCGATATGAAGGATGAATTATTTAGGGCAAAACAAATTATGCTACAACTTATAGGCGGACGCTGTGTTAAAAATTGTCTCAAATTTGTCTGTGCTAGTGTCCACATTTTGATTTGCTTTTCTGCTGAAGTCATACATGTGAACTGCTATGTGCTGGTGTCTTGGTTTTTTTTTTTTTTTTTTTTGTTGTTATTTCTCATTGTTAGTGTACTGATGACTAGCTGGTAGAAGATAGCCTGCATGTAGCCTTCCTTGGCAAACTGGTGTTAATGTAGTAATTGCTCTCCACAGCTCCACCCAGATAAATTGTGTGCCTGTGCTTGTTCTATCAGTTGGAAAGTTGAGTATTCTGAGTATAATTGCACATCTGACCTTTGAATATTCTGTTCCAGGGTTTATTAGCAGCTCATCGTGGTGGATATATAGATACCCAGAAGGAGGAGGGGCCTGCTCCATTGCTGTGGAGATTTTCGGACTTCTTGAAGTGGGCTGAACTGTGTCCTTCAGAACAAGAGATTGGACATGCATTGATGAGATTAGTTATTACTGGACAAGAAATTCCACATGCCTGTGAGGTTGGTGTTTCTTATCATTTCGAACTAGAGTGGCGTGTAGTATTTGAAGTATATGTGATGGTGTTCCACATTTCATCAGCTTTTATGTCTGTCAACTACATGCAATTTTTCTGTTTAGCAACAGCAAGAACATCTTTACCCCAGCCATGAGTTGGGGTAAAGAGGGGGGGTGGGGGGGGGGGTCGAATGTAAGCAAGTCTTACCCCTATTGAAACATAGAGAGGCTGCGCACGGTTGACCCAAAATGAAAATTGCTTTGAGTTTTGCACCAAAGGCTACGCAATTTTTCTGTTTACCGTGAGGAAAAAAATCCTTACACTGCTTAATAAGTTAATAGTATTATCATTCACTTTGGAATTATGGTCCTCATTTATGACCTAGTTTCGTTTCTAGATTAGATTGCGATGACACCGAATTAGTCTGAGTTGTCTCACAGCATACAATTCCTTTTGGCGAGGGTTATTTATTTTAGGCAAAAGCAAAGTGGGCTTTCAAGGAAATCCTGTTGCAATATATGACAAAATTGAGACAGTTTCTAACTAACAACCTTGTCGTCATTCTTTGTATTTTTCTCGATTCATTTATATTTTATTCATCCTATGTAGAAAGGAAAAGGAAACAGTAGTCTGTAGTCTTCTGTACTTTATCAACAACTTGATTGCACTGACTATGAGACAATTGTTGCTGCAAAGGCCCTTGAAACTTTGGGAAAAGTTACTCCACCTGTCACATATTCAGGCAAACAAGCCTAACAACTAACAAGGCACCACCAAATGTCACATTCTTAAGGATCCTAGCATTATTCAGTCATTTGTCAAATCTTAGGAGATGTAGGAGTCTCTGGTAGTTTTATGTCTCATTAATGCGTTTCTGTCTCTCTTTTTGTTGCTAGAACTAGAAGTATGTAGGCTATTTATATGACCTCGGTTTCAATTAATAGTTGGCAGTATGCGATTGTTATCGCGATTGTGGTTTGCTCTAATTTCTAGCGGAGTTTTGATGCGTCTGCTAGGACCTGTTATATTTAGCTTTATATATCCTTACGTTCCTATGCATATGCATGATGATTTCTGATCTAACTTTTCCTGGTAATTTTTGTTTTAGGTTGAGCTCCTTATTCTGTCCCACCACTTCTATCAATCGTCAGCTTGTCTTGACGGTGTAGATGTTCTTGTAGCCCTTGCAGCAACAAGGGTGGAGGCTTATGTTTCTGAGGGTGACTTCTCTTGTTTGGCTAGACTCATCACTGGCGTAGGAAACTTTCATGCTCTGAATTTTATACTTGGCATACTTATTGAAAATGGACAGCTGGATCTTCTTCTACAAAAATATTCTGCAGCTGCGGAGGCTAACACTGGCTTTGCTAAGGCTGTTAGAGGGTTCCGTATGGCAGTTGTTACAGCGTTGAAGCATTTTAACCCTAATGATCTTGATGCTTTTGCGATGGTTCGTATACCTGCTCCTCATCATTGCCACCTCTATTAGACATAAACATCTAGTATTGAGTGTAGTGCCATTGTGGTGATTTTATCTATTTATTTGTTAAGAAAAGTTTATATTAGATATTTCCATGTGCAATCCAATGGAGGCAGACACAGTATTCTTTGTCTTGGAAATATAATGGAATATAGCAAAATGGCCCAACAAGCTGTCTGGGTCATTTGGAGGCAACCTCTTTATGTTTTCAACATATGGGTAAGGTTGTGTACATCCGACCCCCCTACCTACTATATGTGGGAGCCTTTGAAACACTGGGGTAATGCATTTGTATGAGTGATGGATTATAGAATGCAATAGTTCTGATATGCTTATGATGTTCTTTTTGGGCAGGTGTACAATCACTTTGACATGAAGCACGAAACAGCCTCATTATTGGAGTCCCGAGCCAAGCAATCGTACCAGCAATGGCACCTTCGCCATGACAAGGACCAAAATGAAGACCTCCTTGAATCAATGCGTTTTTACATCGAAGGAGCAGAAGTTTATTCCTCAATTGATGCAGGCTACAAAACCCGTTCTGCATGTGCCCAGGCATCCCTCGTCTCTCTCCAAATTCGAATGCCAGATATTCATTGGCTGGATCTATCTGAAACTAGTGCACGGAGATTACTGGTTGAACAGTCACGGTTCCAGGAAGCATTAATTGTGGCTGAAGCCTATAATCTTAATCAGCCTACTGAATGGACTCCTGTTCTGTGGAACCAGATGTTGAAACCTGAAGTTGCTGAGCAATTTGTTGCAGAGTTTGTGGCTGTGCTACCTCTCCACCATACTATGCTAATTGAGCTGGCAAAATTCTACAGGTCCGAAATGGTGGCAAGGGGTGATCAGTCCAACTTTTCAGTTTGGCTCACAGGGGGTGGTTTGCCTGCTGAGTGGGCGAAGTATCTGGGAAGGTCGTTTCGTTGTTTGCTCAAGAGGACAAGAGATCTGACTTGGCGTTTGCAGATGGCTAATCTAGCCACTGGGTTTAATGATGTGACTGATGCATGTAACAAGGCCTTAGATAAAGTTCCCGAAAATGCAGGACCCCTCGTGCTGAGGAAAGGGCACGGTGGGGCGTACCTCCCAGTAACGTAAGCTAACCTACTGTTGGCAAAATTCCTGAGATATATTGGAGATAAGTTGGACATTATGGATCAGCAAGGATGTCTGTATCTCAAGAGTGAAGTTTCATTTTCCCAGAGGGAGGGCAACATCAAGTTCTGCTGATGTACTTTATGGACATACATGTAAGTTACGATATTCACGGGAAGACGAGCGATGATAACTCCGGCTTCGAATGTTGTGGAAAGCGTACTGTTTTGTATGAAGCCCGTTTCTTTTCACAAATCGGGTTTCAGCTGGAAGATGTTTCAATCAGCAGTCTGCAGACAACTTAGCATAGTCTGGTAAGGATGACCTGCAAATTGTGATCAGTAATTTAGGTTGTAGTGTCTGTACAAGGCTCGAGGGTGGCCGATTTTTTGAAACTGCGCTTGAGGCTTATGTCATTCGTCTTTTCGAGTGAGTTTTGGTCGAGTCGAAAGTTTTGTAGAGCTGTTGCATATTCTTACGAAGGAACTGTAAATTCTGTACATACGAGTCCCTGTGGAAAAAGAGTTGCGTGATTAAAAAGTTTTGTAATAGGAAGACTACTCTAATCGATTGCGCCTGAATGGATTCAAGGTACAGCAATGCAGAATGGCTGATATATGTACTCATTTTGTGTCTCCCTATTGTTTCTCGTCTTTAGGATACCTAGTCCTGTGTACCATGCGTCAAGCAGATTGATCATAATTTCGTCGCAAACGTGTTATAGCAAAGTGAGTTATTGCACGAAGATCGTAGATCAAAATGATGGTAAGACAGTAGGAGTAATAATCTTTAGAGATCGATATTAATTTTTTTTAAGTTTTTTGCGTACATAGGAGTAGTTGATGCTGTTGGTGTGAGATCTCTTTATGAGAACAAGCTTGAGCTTAGATTTTGTGGTTCTTTCTCCAACTTTTAGATGAAAAGATGACTTAAACCGGAACTTTGATTTCTCAATTCCCAACATACAGTTACCAAGTATGACTAGTGTAACGTAAACAAAAGTCAAGTCATCCTCAATTTAGGCAAATGATAACGCCAGTTATAATATCTTCTTCCACGCAAACCTCTCCCAAGTGCGTGCCAAGAGCGAGAGAGCCTTGCGTGGAAGAGGACATTTCATTTCACAAAGTTTCCAGCCAACAAATCCAAGATAAATATGAATTAAACATATTTTCTGAACCAGCCACTAGAAAGAAAAAAAAATGGCCACTCACCATAAGCTTATGCAACCACCAATCCAAGCTTCACACTTGGTTCCACAATTATCCAAAACTAGAACCCAACCCACCACACTCTCAAACCCAACTCCAAGACCCATTTACACCCGGGTCAACCACACCACACCATCCGGGTTCACACACAGTCACTCTCTCAGAGTAGCTGCTGCTGGTGCAGAGGACCAGGGGTCAACTTTGCTTCAAGGTCAAGATAATGACACTCTTTCACTTACCAAGGCAAGTATCTACAAGACTTTGGAAGGTGTGTACTCTTTAGAAAGTTTCGGCAAAACTTGGGTAAAACGGTCCTATCTAAATGCGTCTTTCTTAAGACGCTTTTATGTTGAGCAAATGGGTAATTTTGGAATGTTGATTGTGTGAAGGTATCAACAGGGGTGTGTTTGGAGTGACATCTGAAAAGAAGAAAGAGATTGAGGATTTGGTAATTTTGCTTGAATCTCATAACTCAACACCTAATCCCACTCAACATTTGGAAAAGGTGAGATTTTGGATTGGGTTGAGATTCTGTTTTTTATTTTATTTTTTTTACTGTCTGATTTGCTATTTTTGGTAATTTGAGATACTTGTATTGGGTTTCTGTAATTGGAAGGTGAGTGGATGCTGGAAGCTTATTTACAGTACAATTACTATTTTGGGCTCAAAGAGAACTAAGCTTGGACTGAGAGATTTTATCACTTTAGGGGACTTTTTACAGATCATTGATGTTGCTGAGGTATGACTTGTTTCTTGTTTTTTTTTTTTTTTTTTTACTGTCCTAATCATGATATATGAACCATTTCTCGGGTAGTACTTTTACACTCCTTACGTCGAATGTAAGAGTAAAAATCAATCATGTAAGAGTAAAAATCACTACCCATATTGTCGATATGTGAGGACTTACTAATGATTATTGAATGGGTAGTCGATATGTGCACTAGTGCTTAGAACTTGTGATTAGTATGCCTTACACAACTTTGATCAGTTGATAAAATGTTGTGATATACTGAAGTTCTGTAACATTTGTAAGAGTACTGATATGTGTTCATGCCAAAACTGGAGGGTAAAGCAGTAAATGTAATCAAATTCAACGCAAGGGGATTGAGTTTGCTGAATGGTCAGCTTACTATACAAGCTTCCTTCACTGTCGCCTCGCCATCAGTAAACCTCTTTGACCTCCTTTCAAATTCACTGAATTGTCTGCAATACTAACAGAGAATGAATTAAACTTGCTATGATGGTTCTAATTTCGCCTGCGCAGCGTGTAAACATCAAGTATGACAGCTCTAAGATCACACCTGACCAGGTTTTTACCCTTTTACTTGCACTGTTAGTCCTGCATTGTGGATAGAACAATGAGAAAATAAACATTATAAGACTAGGAAAGTTTTGAACTGTTTCATGATCCTTGATTATATGTCTGAGATGCAGTTGATGAGTTTGTTCGAGAAGAATTATGAGCTTTTACTCAGCATATTCAACCCAGATGGTTGGCTGGAGATCTCGTATCCTTTGTAAATTCATTTTGACTCGTAGAACAGATTTTGTGAACAAGTCACCAATAGGTCAAAATCCGTCACTCATAATATTAAAGTTATTGAATGATGATGAGTATAAGATAGACGGTTTCATGAAATTGTTGTAGTGATTCTAGTGAATCGAGTTTATCAAATAGTTTGTCTAGGAGAAATCGTTCACTTCTTTATACCTCAAACTTTATCCTTGATAGAGTGAATTGCAGATATGTAGATGAGGAAATGAGGATAGGTAGAGATGATAAAGGCAACATCTTTATACTTGAACGAGCAACAGATAGC
Organism: Spergularia azorica; assembly: GCA_038382645.1. Lineage (NCBI taxonomy): Eukaryota > Viridiplantae > Streptophyta > Magnoliopsida > Caryophyllales > Caryophyllaceae > Spergularia > Spergularia azorica. The sequence continues at coordinate 12,244 of JBBYHQ010277229.1, forward strand.
GGTCAGAGTTAAATTTTTCGACTGATATGAGTCCATGACGCTTCAATTGCAAGACGAAATGAAGAATGATCAAACAACAAAAGAGAGTTTCTTGAAGAGAATGGTGATAACGAGCTGTAAATTGTAATATCAATATGAAGATTGCTTATGTATTGTTAGTGAATTGCCTTCATGTAAATGTCATTGATTCTGGCAAATGTGAGTTTTGTGACTTATTGAGTACTCGAATGATGATATCAAAACCATGGTACTATGTAAGTAATGTACCTTGATTTTCAGGAAGTACTTGTAAATGTGATCCAAGTATCACTAGAGTAGCGTAATCTGAATTTTAGGAGTCTTTTCTTAGTATGACTCAGGCTTTCAGACATAACTTTATTCGGTTGACGTTTACGTCTGCGTTAAGTTAAATGAAATGAAAATACTACCCTTAGTAATGACAATGCAAGTCAATCGTTATCGGCTTATTGCCTAATACGGAGACACGGAGTAGATTTGAATCATTAGATGGTCAAAAAACTAAACATGATGACGTGACAAAAGAAAAGTTTCATGAGTGTTTGTGACTTGTGACCCGACTCTAATACTCCGTATTTGCAATTAGCATATAACATGTCCCAAACAAATACGAGTACTAGTGTGAAGTGGTCAACAATACATGTCTAAAAAGGTTCTTATGGTAGCTCACTTGGTTAAGCCACCACCCGCCCAACTTAGAGGTTAGGGGTTCGATCCTTATTTGTGATCTTGGAGGGTCCACCTCGCCAGGTTCGTGCTTGGTTTCCAATTGTTCAACTAAGATCTTCTTGTGAGTTAGATCCCCTAAATAACCCCTAACTCCACAAGGGCTGAACCCTACAAGGGCAGTAAATTACCAAAAGAAAAAAAACAATTAAAAGCAAGATTGCTGTCACCCCACCCATTTTTCCGGACATTAGATTGAGTCGAGATGAGTCTAACTCCCACCGGTCACCACTCTACTTATACAAAATTACAAAGCGGTCCGAGCTCAACATCCATATAAAAATAGACTCGGAATCAGATGCACCAAACCCCGCCGGGGCCGAACCACAATCAACATCAACCGGACCTTAGCTTATGCAACACGCAGAATAATCCAATTCAAAGCACACCCGAATATATATACTCCGACGCCACAACAACAGCAGCAAAAAAACACTAGAAATTACACACACACACAAAAAAAAAAAAAAAAAAAAAAAAAACTTCAAGAAGAAGAAAAGATGGGAGTGACAAAGGAAATTGTGGAAGCTACTCTCACTTCTAAGCTCTCTCCTACTCATCTTGTATGCATATAATTCCCTCTTTTTTACTGCTAATTTTTTCGTATTACCATCTCTTTTTACCTGTTTTTTACCCTCTTTGATTTCTATATGTTAAACCCTTGTTCTACTTTGGTGTTCTGTGAATCCATTGTTCCGATTTCTTCATAGTTTATTGGGTTGTCAATTCTTTTCTTTTTTTTCTGGGTGAGAAACAAATTGTGGGTATAATTGAATTATTATGTAGTTTGCTTGATTATGATCTTAGAATTAAATTGTGGGTATGATTGAATTATATGGTTTGGTTGATTATGATTCTTGAATCCAATTGTGGGTATGATTGAGTGGCATAGTAGCTTGAGAAAGAAGGAAACTTTATTACATAGGTAGAAAGATACTTCTGGTTTGTTGAGGTATACTGTATGCTGAAGTTCCTAGGTTGATGTCTTGCCTTGAAGGGTGCTGAGCTTTAGCTTGTCTTTGTGGTGTTAGGGTTTCTTTTCGTGTCGAATATTTGTTGCATTGGTAATATGATATGATAGAATTGCTTCCCTGACAAATTCACAGTCAGTTAGAAAATTTTGGGTATCAGAGTTAAAATCTTGGGGAAGGAATTCCTATTACTGTTTGATATATGATTGTGGCGACTCAGATTTAGTGTGATTGTGGCGACTCGGATTTAGATTTCCTGTTTTGTTAACTTTATACTTTTCTGCTAGAATTTCGAGTTTTGTCTAGCTGGTTTGTTGAGGTATACTGTAGGCTGGAGTTCCTAGGTTAATGTCGTCCCTTGAAGGTGCAGAGGTTTTGCTTGTCTCTGTGGTGTTAGGGTTTTGTTTCGTGTCGAATACTTTTGCATTGGTAAATATGATAGGATTCCGTCCCTCACACAAATTCATAGTGGGATATTCAGTCAGGCAGGCCAGTTAAAACTTTTTGGGTATCAAAGTTAAAATCTTAGGGAAGTAATTGCTAATACTGTGTGATAATTTTGATTGTGGCGACTTGGATTGGGTGTGATTGTGCTCGACTTGGATTTAGACTTTCTGTTTTGTTAACTTTATGTTTTCTGCTATAATTTTGAGTCTTTTCTAGCTGTTCAAGATTTGGACTAGTCTACTTGGGATGATTGCTTTTGATTGCTTTTGTCTCAAGCTGCGACATCTTGGTGTCGAGATAATTCAGTTTGCCCTCTCGTTTGAATATTTGATATGCCTTTGTAGGTGTCATTTGTCGTGTGAACCATGTAATTTGTTATTGCTTAATGTGTCATTGTCCGTCTAATATGTTAGGATCTTGTCATTTGCTAATTGTTATTCGTTCTTTGGGAACTCATTCATGAAATTGTTAATTCATACCATTCTGAACTTGCTTCAGCTTACCTGGTCTCATTTGAGAATGTCTGGGAAGTCCCTGAAATAGAGCTGCAATATAGTTGTGTCTAAAATTTGGGGTTGTCGGGAAGCAAAGTTGTAAACTTTATGCTATATTAGTGGGCTAGTGGCGATTACAGTGGCTGTTGCTGACTGATCTGCTGCTGTGGACAACCAATTTTAGAATTTAATCAGATTGTAGTTTGTTGAATTGAACTACATGCCTATCGTGTTACGGAACGGATATTTTAGATAATTGCATGTTTAGGTTGTAGGATTCAGTTAGGCAAGAACTCTGTCTCCTGGACCTTGAATAACTCAGAATGCAAATATCTCATCTCTTCATAAGTCTAGCTTTTGTGATGTTAAACACTTTGAACTACTGAGAAATTGATATTCCTAGAAGATGTAGGCAAAAGTCGCCGATCATCCACTGATACTCATATTATAGTGATCATATATTAGAGTGATCGTTGTCTCATGCTCATGTTTACATTTTTTGTTACTCATCATTTTCCGTGCAGAATACTTCTAGTGTTGTGCTAACATGGTTACTCATAACTTCATTAGTCACTGACAGCATTTCTCTTCTATTTCAATGCAGGAAGTAATTGATACTTCTGGAGGGTAAGTCGCTAAAGACTGTGTCTTTACTTAAGCATTTTAATTTTCGATCTTGCAAACTTGTAAACCTGTCGGAATGTTCAGATCATATTAATTATAGCATTATCTTCGCTGAACTTTTTAGGTGTGGAGCAAGTTTTGCTGTCGAAATTGTTTCAGAGCAATTTGAAGGCAAGAGACTTCTAGACAGGCATCGTATGGTTAACGCTGCTCTGGAGACAGAGATGCAAGAGATCCATGCTCTATCATTAAAGAAGGTTTTGACACCAGAGCAATGGAAACAACAGCAAGATGCTCAGAACTCACAAGCAGCGGCCTAAAATGTCGTAATGCTTTTCTTTTTATTCGCAAGTGAAGAAGTCCTTCATCTAACTTATGTTGCTGGTAGTGACGGTGGATCCAAATACTCGTAGAGACCTCTTGAGGCTTGCTGGTCCATACGTCAAACTATTATGTAACTGAAACTAGACATAGTGAGTGTGCTTTCAAGTGTTTCGTAAACTCGTCCTCTTAAATCTTAATGCCAGTGGTTGTTTTCTTGGTTCTCTATCTCGTGCTTCTCCCATGAAAGGCTCTCTCTTGTTAGAATCTTCTCTATCTCATGCGTCTCCCATGAAAGGCTCTGTCTTGTTAGAATCTGCAGCTCCTACAGTATGCATCTCGAGGCGCTGTGGGAATGAATGAATCATATTGTTCTGCTTTATAATGCAGTTGTCGGAGACCTCTTGCATGTCCTGCTGGTTTAATCCCTAATGTCACATAAAGGGAGTGAAACCAAAGTCTGTCATTACCACCTTGTGAGTCCAAGAGTTCCACCTTTCCGAAAATGAGGGATGCTTAAACAACTACAGAGCGTAAAGCCAAGATACAAACTAGAAAAACAAGACAATACAAACCCATAACCTTGGATCAAACAAGAGAAATATAATCAACTACACCCAAAAGGAAACATCAACGACCTTTTTACAAGTTAGTACAATTCTACAAGGTAGATCAAATCAAACAATAGAAATATAATCAACTACACCCAAAAGAAAACATCGACGACCTTTTTACAAGTTAGTACAACTCTACAAGATCGATCAAACCCAAGTGAATTTAACTAGCTACTTCTACTTCAAGCTTCAAAATGAAGGTGTCTGTTCTCACTGAGTCACATATGGTTCTCAATGTCTATCCATTTACCTTGTGGATTTTATCTTCTATGAAAAGCTTCTTTACAAACCCAAAGGACATATTTTTTTGTCAAAGCCCATAAACTTGACCAAATCTCAACTCTTTTTTTTCCCCTTTCTTTTTCCCCCCTGGCCCCACAAACCCACAACAACATGTGAAAACAGCAAAATGAGTGGTAAAAAATAATTTAACTGTCAATTTCACACAGCTTCAGAGAGAGAGAGACAGAGAGAGGCTCACAAGTCACAACAAAATCAACTAATTTTGACCATTCAGCTCTCACATGTCTTCATTACACTTCCACAGCGTTACTCTGTTAGTAATTCCTCATTTTTACCCAATTTCTTACCTTTTTAACTTTTGACACTGTACCATTTATTTCACCTACCCAAAAATCTTGATAAAACCCTAATTTCACCCCCTCTACCCCTCTTTTTTCAACCCAAAAAATTATCAGAAAAAAAAAGCCCTCCTACAATCAAATTAAACCTATAAAACAACTTTTTACCCAAAACCCATCTCAATTTAACAAAAACCCATCACTAAAATATAATTTTATTTTATTTTCTGTTAAAAATTCAGATGCAAGAAAACAGTGGAACTCCTCAAATTTGTGCAGAGAGGCGGGAAAATGAGCTGAAAGCAGCTGGTGAGGAGAGAGTAAATGATGAGAATTGGAGTCGTAAACAACAAGCTAACTCTAATTCTAATTCTCTTGCTGGTACTCCTTCTCCTGCTGCTGTGAATTTAAATGTTTGCAGGAATTTGTCTGCAAACAGATGGCCTCAGCAAGAAACTCTGGCTTTGCTTGAGATAAGGTCTGATATGGATGTTTTATTTCGGGATTCTGCGGTTAAAATTCCACTTTGGGAGCAGATTTCCAGGTAAAACTTCTCAGTCACAGGTTAATTTTTTTACTGTGTTACGGTAAGACGTGGTAAGATTTTATTACGATTGTGGGTTTTGGTTTTTTACGCGTTTTATTTAAGTTGAAAACTCGCTCCGAAACCTTTACGAGACTTACTACGTCTTAAGAGTCGGTTTAATAAACCTGATTGTTTGTTTTGATTGAGGATACGTGACGGAATTAGGTGTAAGGTTGCGTACATTTAGACTTTCTTAGACTCGAGTTCACGGGTGTATGTATGTTTATCTACTGTTTTATTGTTGTATGTGGCATATGTTGTAAAATCCGATAGTTAGAGACTTACGGTATACTAGGGAAGTGTGTGTGTGACACTTTTGGTTAGATGTGTTGATTGTTTGCTAGGTGGACTAGAGTTTTAGTAATGTTTTTTTTTAACGACAATATGATGTTTTTTATGGTACGTAGAAAATGTGGGTGGTATGTTAGATATGGCGTATATTCTAGTCTCAGGCCGATTAGAGTTAAAGTTGCGTACATCTAACCCCTCTAGACTCGGTAATTTAATTACTTGGGGTAATGTTGTTTGCTTCTGGAAATCGTGGGGCGAGAATCGAGATACAGACCTTAAGAGTCTTGTATGTTGGTAGAGTGGGTTACATGATTGGAGTTTAGGACCTTGTTAGTTTGAGATTGTTGATATGGGTTACATAACTTACAAAGTTTCCAACCTTTTGGGATAATGATTTGATATGGGTTTAGACACAGGGTTTAACTTATGTTTTTACTTAATTATAGTTCTACCAATTTGAATTTTTGTGCAATCTTTCCCTTGATTCCTGCTTTTTTGTGAGTTTTCGATGAAAATGTTATATCTGTAGAGAAAGGGCGAATGTTGGTGCATACTTTTAGTTAGGAAGTTCATTAGGTATTATTTGCTTGGCTAAGGTTTTTGTTACTGGTGTTGTGGATGAATTGTGGTACTTCTGATGATTTCACTGTTCGGAAAGCTTGGATCTTGATCGATTTCAGAGTTGGTGATGTTGCGTCTTCAATTCGTTGAGTCTGGTTGCTTATTTGATGTTTTCCTGGAACCTTGCCAATCAGGAAATTTACATTGTGAAATTTGCCAATGGTGTGATTTGATGGGAATTTTGTTTGCATAAGATTTGAAAGTGAATTTGCGTGTTTGTTTTCAGGAGGATGGCTGAGCTTGGATATCACAGAAGTGCCAAGAAATGCAAAGAGAAATTTGAGAACATATACAAGTATCACAAACGACTGAAAACATCTTCATCTGCTCGGGCTTTTGGAAAAACATATCGGTTTTTCAATCAATTAGAAGCTTTTGATCACCACCAAATCTCACTCCAAAGTTTATCTCCTGAGCATATAGGTACCTCTGTGAAGGACCCGGCAATATCTGCAACTCCAATCTCGAGCACCCTGCCATATGTTACCCAAAGGGCACTTCCTTCCGTAAATTTCGATTCAAGTCCTATCTGTACTTCATCATCAACTCCCTCTCCTTCAGGCAGTGAATCAGAGAGTAGACTAAGTAAGAAGCGAAAATGGGCAGGTTTATTTGATGGACTAATGAAATCTGTGCTTGAGAAACAAGAGGAGTTGCAGAATAAGTTTCTTGAAGCACTAGATAAGTGTGAGCACGAGAGGTTAGCAAGAGAAGAGGCGTGGAAAATGCAGGAAATTCAAAGAATCAAGCAGCAGCGTGAGCTTTTGATGCAGGAAAGATCAATCTCTGCAGCAAAGGATGCAGCAGTACTATCATTCTTGCAAAAAATCTCAGAGCAAGGGAACATTTCTGTGAAGCAGATGGAAGAAAAACCAAGACGAGAACTGAGCATCGTGTCTAGGAAAGAGAAAGAGTCTGGTGAATGCTCCTCTACACGGTGGCCAAAAGAAGAAGTTGAGTCTTTGATAAGGATTAAAACTAGTTTGGAATCACAGTACGAAAGGATGGGGCCTTTGTGGGAAGATATATCAGTGGCCATGAAAGATATCGGTTATGTGAGAAGTGCTAAAAAGTGTAAAGAGAAATGGGAGAACATCAACAAGTATTACAGGAGAACAAAAGAGAGCAACAAGCAGAGGCCTGCTGATTCCAAAACATGCACTTACTTCCACCTCCTTGATTCGCTACATAGCATGAAACACAAGGCATTGCCGAACAGTTTGGAGAATTCAGGTTCTAGCGTAAGACCTGAAGGGCTTTTGGGGCATATGATGAGTAATCAACGTCAAGCTGAAACCGCAATGAGTGGGGAGCCGAGTCAGAATGGCCATCAGAATCATGGTAATGAGGCTGTCAACGGAAGTTCAGATGAAGAGCATGACCATGAATATGTTCCTAATGAATGAGTTCCCTGGTTTGATTTCGAGAAACGGGTAGCATTAGTTGTGCAACTGTTGTAGTTGTTGAAGCTGTATGAAGTGTGAAGGCATCTGTAGTGCATTGTGATCAGCGTGAACCAAGTACATATGTTTGAGCTAGAAGTCGACTGCGACCTGTGCGTGTATGAAATTGTATACCTTTCTGAACGACTGTTTTTGTTCAGGTGCCTCTTTTGCGAGTGCTAGTAGAGTAGTAGTAGCAGTAGAAAACTTAGAAATTCAAAAGTATTATAATAAATAAATCTCAGCATTATCAAATAAATTGCTTTATTTAGCTAAATCACTCCCTCTCATTTATAATTAGGTAAATTTTGCCATTTTCATAGAGGTTTAGAATGCTACTTTAGTTCACAACTCAGCGAAAAATGAGTGACAACGAACTGGTTAGAGACAGAGTTGGACTCGAGTCTGGTCAGTTGGCTATGATCATCAAGGTTAAAGTTTGTCTACTAATATGAACTTTTAGGTTGAGTTATATGTTTAGCTCAAGTCATCATCGGTCGTTTTAGCTCCACTTGCGGCGCATTCGAGTTCAATTATCTGGTTTAACTTAATACATCGAATTCCAGACGAGGCACTTATTGGGTTATTACTCATTAAACACTCGTTGTTGTTCGGATGGGGCAAAATCTTATGATCTTGATTACTCCAGTATCGAGTCAATTTCATTCACCATATTCTCAATTCGAACTACAAAGAGACAAAGAGTTCAAGTCGATATTCGCAATCGGGTCAGTTTTTCTAGCTCTTAGACCACTTTCAAGTTCAGACCCGTTGGCCGAACGGCGCATAGCACGACATTATTGAAAGTTTGGCCCGAACAGATATAAACCCTATAAAAACCCTTGTATTTTTCTGGCATTCTTTACCTCCAAAAAAATCAAACTTTTCCCAAATTTCTAATTGTTAAACAAAGGGTCGAATAACCCAAAAAAAAAAGTCGAAATGAATTTGCCAAACAGTGACGCAGAAGCTGAAGAAAGGGGAGATATTTTCATTGATGAATCAGATGTTCTTCAAGAAATCAATGTTGATGAAGAAGGTAACTTCTACTTTACTATTCTTTCAATAAAGTTGAAGTCTTTTTGTTTCAATTATATTTATTTTTGTAATTTTTTGGTTTTTTTTTTGGGAATTAGACCTTCCTGATGGAGATGAACAGATGGGTTCTGATGATGAAGAGATGGGTAAGAACAATTTTGATTTTTTAGGTGATAAAGTTAAAATCTTTGGTGATTTTTGTAATTGGGTTTTTTAAAATTTGATATATATTAAGGTTGTTCATGGTTTTATTTGGTGTGTTGCAGAAGATGTTGATGATTCTATGCATACATTCACTGGTCATACTGGTAATTTCTTTGAAATACTTGATTATTATCACTGTTTAAGGATTAGTTTAGTTTTATGATGTTTGCTTGATTGTTTACTGAGTCTGAAGTATTAGAGAAAAACTGAGCTCAGATGGACTTTTAGGTTCGGTTGTATGGTGCTGAAAGGCTTGTGTTATGTTTTGATAATCAAAATATCGAGCTTATTAGATGTCGAATTTTGAAACCAGTTGAAGTTGTTTGCAACTTCAATTTCAAAGCAGTGATATTATTCCAACTGTGGGCATGTGGATTGAGTTATATATTAGCAATAGAGGCCTCTCTAAGATTAGAATTGATGAGTAATTGTTAAAGAGTTCGAGAGACTGGAACTGTCGTTATTGTGATGGTCGGGGTGTTGTTTTGTACAAAACGATTAGAGGGCATGGGTTGCTGGATCTTCTTTTTGATAAACTTATTTCTTCTCTGCTGAATAGTACTAGAAAAATCGATATGTGTGGATTTAATAATAATTTGACTCATTTTCTATGTATAGGTGAAGTTTATGCTGTTGCTTGCAGCCCAACCGATGCAACATTAGTGGCTACTGGGGGTGGTGATGATAAGGGGTTCATGTGGAGGATGGGTCGTGGAGATTGGGCTTTTGAGCTTCAAGGTAATATACTTTACTTTCACTAGTGCAGCATGTTTTTTTTTTTTATCTAAGAGCCCTTTGGTCTGGGGTAATTGTGTTTTAATTGAGAAGTTTGTAATCTTTCTTAGGTCATAAAGAAAC
>JBBYHQ010277869.1:0-22054 GCA_038382645.1 Spergularia azorica
TGGCACTCGAAATGCCATACCTGTAAGTTTTCCATTGAGTTCAGGCAAAACTTTCCCAACAGCCTGCAATAAACCAATGGCATATTATGTGAAGAAGAACAGACAGGGGACTACATCTGCAACAGTTTTCAATAGAATAAATGTGCATACAAACCAACATGTTGTACAGAAAACACTAACTGGCTTCTGTCCATTAACCCCCAAAAATTAAACCTACACAAATGACAAACCAGACAGTTCCCCTTTGGTTTTGGACCACAGTTTTAGGTAAATACAACTAGTGGGAAGGACGAGGTAGGGTAAGTATTCCTATCCATGTGATTTATCGAAATAACAAATGGGGCCACAGGAACCTCCCCAAAAGAGAATAGAAAAGAAGGGGATGAGATCGACAAAAAAGGAAGATGAAATGGAATCACAATAGTTACTTCACAACAAATTTGCTGAGGTTTGAGAACGCCAAAAGGAGAATTTTCCTTGCAGAAAACCCTTCTACCCCCTTACATTTTTAAGAAACAGCCTGTCTGTGACCTCAGAAGCAAGGGTGCATGCATAACTTTCATATGTACTTCAGATAAACCATTGGGACAAAAAGGTCTGAAATGTACTATATGTAATTGTGCCCGATGTTCGAACTCCAGTTCTGCCTCCACATTGCCATGTGAACATAAATCCCAACCAATAAGGTCCTAACTGTTTCTCACCCCGGCACCCTCAATGAGAAATTTTTTCTTACAACATTCCACTATGATTGTACCCTTGTTGGAAGTGAAGCTCAATCCCCCCCCCAAAAAAAAAGAAAAAAAAAATATTGAAGACACCACACATACACAACTTTACCAAAATTTTGTAAGCAATTTGGTAAACAGATAAATCAATATAGCATGCAATTATAGACCAATTGTTATCCACAATAGATTTTAGGAAAAACTACAAAGTATTGGTTTCTCTATGGTATCCAACTATCCATACCTTTGCTGCACCGGTAGAACTAGGGATAATGTTCTGCGCAGCTCCACGGCCTCCTCTCCAATCCTTCATTGAAGGCCCATCAACAGTTTTCTGTGTCGCTGAGACCCAGGAGCCCAGATTGTCAAAAAATAAACCAAGTGGAGGTATGTTTTGTGACAGCATCATGCAGACAAAAAAGAATAATTTGCCAAGGGAAGGCAGAAATTCACAGAACCTGTAGTGGCATGCACAGTAGTCATAAGTCCTTCAACAATGCCGAACTCCTCGTGAACTACCTGTGGCACAACAACACAACCAGGCCGGAGAACCAAAGTACTTAGAACACTTCTCATGAGTATATCTGTATATGACAGCATGTTTTTAAAATGGAAACCTCGTGACATCAAATGCAGCAAGTGTGGGTAGTTTTAGAAAAGAACTCTAGTTATTTTGTATAAACGAAATAAGTGCAGCAAACAAAATCAGCATCAGATTAAAGTCTTTATTATTTTTAATCCTTTCATTATTTTTAAAACTCCTTCTAAACGTATTTCAATATTTTAAACTTGTTCACATGATTTTTAACTTATATGACAATTACATGAGACAGTTACATATAACGATTCATGTTAGCCGACCCCAAATCATTTTGGGAATAAGGCTTGGTTGTTGTTCCCGTCCTTGTTGTTGTTGTTGTGTTAAGATTCTTGGAGAGGAGAGCGCTGTTTGGAGGTAAACTTATTTCATTCTCAGTTTGAAAATTAACTTTTGTTAGAAGAAAAAAGAAGCAAAGAAAACAAGGCTAATAGAAAAAAGTCAGGTGGTGCGGAAAGCTTTCTAACAGAAACCTGTGCGTGTTCCAGGATAGGTATAAGGACATTAGGACAAATAATGATTTATCAAAATTGATGAAGATTTTCTTCCTATATTTAGCCTGACAGTTGCACACATGCAGTTTTTCAACCTCTCATAGATGCATAAATATGTCAAAAAAGAATAAAACCATAATTTCACAAGATCAAATGTGTAAAATTAAAACACCACGAATTTGAGATTCAATTGTCAAACCCTCTAAAAAGACTGAGAAAACAATTACCACACCCCCAGGACGGCTCAACTACATATTAAGCTGAAACATTTCAGTGCAACAGCAACTAAGCTCAAACACGCCCTCCAAAGTTGATAATTAGATTAAATATACCGCTCCAAAGTCCAAACCCCCAACCTCTGGGCCATCTCTGATATAGAGTAAATATAGAAAGAATAAATAGGTAATATGCAAGCTCACCTTCGCCAAAGGAGCAAGACAATTCGTTGTACAACTTGCATTGGAGACAACATCCATGCTTGGCTTATATGTTCTCTCGTTGACACCTACCACAAACATGGGTGCATCTGCAGATGGAGCCGATATAACTACCTTTCGAGCACCTCCCTGCAGAAGTTTTCTTTTTATTTGTTATGATCCTCAAAGGGAATTACAATAGGGAATACAATATTTGATGATATTACACCCACCTTCTTGTGAGCAGCCACCTTATCCAGGGTTGTGAAAACTCCTGACGATTCAACAACGTATTCAACACCATTATTACCCCATGGGATTTCTTCAGGATTCCTGTAAAATAAGGTTTAGCTATAAGGCAGGACACAGAGCCAGGTTGGAGTTCCACTTCCAAATTTAAAGCTTAAAGTGTAGAACAATTCAACATATGATGATGAGATAAATGTCGACATTGTATACCTTTTACTTGTAACTTTAACCTGCTTTCCATTGATTTCAAGAGTTGTATCATCCACTACCTCAATGGTCCCATTGAAAACACCATGTGTTGAATCATACTTTAACATATAAGCCTGGACATAAAAAGGATGAAAACAATAATGCCTAAACCAAATCTCATGGACTAACAAGAAGAGACATGCAGCCAAGTAACATAGAGAACAGTAAACAGCTCATCTTACCATGTATTTGGCATCAATGAAAGGATCATTCACAGCCACAACTTCTAGATCATCCCTAGATGATGCAATTCGTAGCACTAGCCTTCCAATCCGGCCAAAACCTTGAAATGCAAGAACGTTAAATGACATTCATTTTATTTTCATTGATACCACATGCCCCACTAGAAGAAAATGTAAGAAATTTATCAATGATGAAGGCAAGGAGATCATCCATATCCTCCATCTGACTTAGGTCATGACAAAAATAGAGTTTGTGTTTGTGCATTAAAGGGAACTGGCACTCTGCACATCTCCTTATTTCATGAAGACCTTAATACTCATGTTGTTTCTCCTATTAGCTTAATACCAAACCACAGGAAATTATAAAACTAAGGTGATAAACTGCCACTAACCATTTAATGAAACACCAGCGGTTGCAGAAGTGCACTCATTTTTTTTATAAGAGAAGTGTACTCATTTATCCGTAATAAATAGGTATTCATAACCTATTAGTCACTTCAGCACAATCAGGTTCTCAACTTCTTGTTGTCCCTCTTCCTTACAATAACTTATGATATGATGCACTTATGGCCTAACGAGTATACAAGTTTTTTAGAAGCACGGACTGTGTCTCATTTGAGTCGAAAGTAATGAGGAGTCCAAAGGATTTCAATTTAGAAGAATTCCAAACACATTCTACAAACTGATAAATGCTCGAACTCATTCATTTTTCCTAGAGCACACTTGAGTGACTTGACACCTGGATAAGACTAAACGAGTACGAACAGTTGACACTTCTCTTTGGCTGAAGAAGGTGAATTGTATTAAGAAAAGACTGAGAATGACACCTAGCCTGTATCCATGTCGAGCATTCCGCAATAGAGTCTGAGTAACACAAGAATTTGGGAATTGAATTCTAGATAAAGCAGTTGTCATTTAGAAAGAATTTGCCGAGCTTCCTTTTTTTCGTTAATTTCTCCAGGTATAAACCTCTCTGAGTCTCACCTAAATGGAAAATCACACCATTAAAGCTCAATACTCAACCAAAATGGGATATAGATCCTCTTCATTCTTGGTGAGAACTGCCGCTAAGTCATCCATGAATGCACCTCCATTCATACATGAAACTACACACCTTTACAACCAAACTCCTCCACTAGATTAATTGCTTCACTCAATCGCAGAAATCCCAATTCACTTTTCAAGTCCCCCTTACCTTCCCATTGGCAGAAGCCTTTGAGGCCCTGGGGTAATGTTATTACCTGTTAGTTACTTTGACCCTTATCAATTTAAAGATTATTCAACCCCCTTCAACAATTTAATTCATCGATCTCTGAATCCCATAAAAGTTTTCATGTTCAAAACTTATAAACCTTCTACTCTATGAGAAGCGGGAACCAATGACATATGGATGGGACTTGGAATGTGAAGAGACGTGGAAAGTAGAAAGTGTGCCAATTTTTTACTTTTTACACTGCTAAGTTTTTGTTTCGCCAGTCCCCCACATTAGTCACTTGCCCCCACTTCTTAGTCCTCAAGAATAGAGCTCCGTAAACTTAGTCATTAGTTTCACACTTTCACAATCACCTAGTGAGAATTCTGACTGCAAAACTAAAAAAATTGTATCCTCAAAAAACAAAATAAGTGCAATTGAATTTACCATTGCAATTTCCCAAAAAAAGTCATACAGAAAAGCACATATGTTTTGAAATGCATTTCAATAATTAACTCTAATAGGAGGGTTTAACGGTTCTTTTAGTTAAGTTCAGAAATATCGCCTCAAAGGGACTGCGACCTCTAGTTTGATACCTCAAATGACGTAAACAGAATAACACAAATCACTGAATTGTACATGCTCAATCCAAGAGAATATAACACATACCATTGATTCCAACCCTAGTCTTCCCACCACTTCCTGATTCTGAAAATGAACAAAGCAGAGAATCAGAAACCACGCTTAGCAAACATAACATGATCATACTCCCAAGGGTATAAACTTCTAAATTAAACACTAAACTAGCCACTCACTTTGAGCAGTTGTCGGGATTTCAGTAGCTGTAGCTTTGATAGGCTGGATACCAGACGATTTAGATATCCTGCTTGATGCACACAAACGCAACTTACATTAATTTTCATACTGCAAGAAGCAACGATTTGCTCACAACCATGAGTCCAAGACGACTCAGCACAATATAGATGTCTAAACAATTTCTTGTAAAATCAAACAGCAGGGATCGTTCTGGTTAGACTTCTGATTTATTTGAACCTTAACCGCTGATAATGCAATTTGACACCTCAAAATTGAAACTGAATTCATGGGCGTAACCGCGTAACAAATGATCCATGGTACTTGAGCAACTACTACGACTCACGCAAAACCGATTTATGGTTCTTAAATTTATTACTTTCCTTTACTACTCTGTCCATCCATATCCAACCTTTGTTTCATCAGGTTGGTTGCGAGACCGATTTATGGTTCTTCGATTTATTACTTTTCTTTACGACGTAGTACTCCATATGCTTAAATGAATCGTAAAAAATACTGAAAATCCGTAGAAGATTCTATGCATAATGTCGAAGACATATATAAATAAATACAATAAAGATAGAAACTGAACTGGATGGAAGAGGAAGCGTTACGAACACGGCCGCCGAAAATGCCACTCTGACTCTTCAATGATGAGCTCACATTTGCATCAAATCTACCCAAACTTACCTGAAAAAGAAAATCACAAAATAAATCCCCACACAAATTCCAAAATCACACCCTCTCTGTTTTGTTCATTTTTAACATTCAATTCAATCACAAATAACAAATTAAATCGTTAGATTCGTGAACATGAGAGATCAGTAAAGCCTAAATTCCATTAAAAAAAAAAAAAAAAAAAAAGAGTGAAAGTGAAGAAACCTTGGAAACATCGGAATGGCGGAAAGTGTCGAAGAGAGGAGTGGAAGGAGCAGATCGTAGGAGTGAAGAGAAAGCCATTAGAGCAGCTAATTCGGGGGGAAGAAGGAAGGCGGAGGAAGAGAAAGTAAAACCCTAGAAAAAATTTGTTGTTTTTGATTGTTTTTGTTGTGACTTTGTTTGTGTTAGCTAGCTTCGTTGGTTTCAGGAATAGAAAAATGGAGGAGGTTGTTAGGTGTGAGTTGTGACGAGTAAGTTTTTGTTTTAAATTTTTTAAAAGAAAGAAAAGGGGGGAGATGCTTTGACGAAACTGCGCTTGAGAAGTTGAGAGGAGAAAATTTGTGAAAGAGTGTGTGACGAAAGTGTGCATGTGTTGGCCCACGTCAGGATCTGCTGGCCGTCACGCTCAAATATTTTTGTACTACTTTTTATCGAATAATACTAGTTTCTTTAGATCGGACAAAATTACACGAGTTTTTATATACAATTGTTGTCTTTTGACGACCGTGTACGGCGCGTCTAGAAAGGTAGAAAGTACCACAATGCACTGTAGTGATTTTGGAGAAGATAATGTTCAGATATTTGTGAAATTTCTTTAAAATGTTTTATTCAGTGAGAATCCAATCTTTAGAAAACTCTCGTATAAATTTATCTACATGGATTACAATATAATGTGTTTTAATTTGGGTAACGTATATATGAAAATTACAATACATTTATCTTCAAATTGGTGTCGAAACTTACTTCAATCTAAGATCGATTTCACAATAAAGAAGAAAAAGATGCAGCCTGAATTTAATAAAGAGTGCAAAAGTAAATAAAGCTGCAGACTCAAATCCAAAGCTTACACATCTGAGAGTTTTCCAGAAATCATTTCCTTCCCTCACCTTTAGATTAATAAAGCTACGTTTGATACAGTGACAAAGTTAGAGCTGTGCAAAATACGGTTATGAGAACGGAAGAATAACAGTATATAGAACGAATTCAAAACGAATAATAAGGAAAACATATACTTACAAAAAAATTTCAGAACGAATTAGCCCAAATTCTGGGAAAATAATTTTTGCCTAAATCAATTTAGGTCATTTCTGGTTAAAGAAAATTTAGCCCAAATCAATTTCTGGGTTAGAGTGTTTGTTAATTTCACGTCGGGAGTGGATTTGAGAGTGACGAGAAGTGTTTGTTAATTCCTGGGTTGATTTCTGGATTTGAAGGAGGCGATGAAAAGTGAGAGTTTGATTATCCAGGTGAGGTTAGGCGAGAGTGAGGGTCTGATTCGAGAAGTTTCTCCTTAATGTTTTGGAGGGTAAGTGGCCAAAAAATTGGTTGTCGTTAAAATTCAGTGGGATTTTTTTCCCTTCGAGCGTTGCATTTGGTGGAGTCAAAGGCAACCACAATCGTCAAATGCAACGGCCCACCTATCTAGTGTTGCAATAGCTACTTTGTAAAAGCAATAATAGATAGAATAAAGTTCTCATAGATAGGCAAATGCAACACCTATTCATGAACAGTTGCATTTGACTGGTTGCATTAGTTCATTAATGTAGTAGTGATATTATTCTATTGATATCAAATAAAAGTTTTCTTAAAAGTGCGAAATTTCGGGGGCATTACAATCTTAGTTTGTAGCAACACGTTCTACTAAAAATCTTTGTGTCCAACTTGGAGATCTTGGTTCATGATGTGCCCTGGGTCCTGAAACTTGATGTCATATACTGGTGTTATACCATCATCAAGAACACTTGCACCATGAAAACTCCAATTTAGCTTTCTCCTCGGTAGTCTCTTATTAGCGGAGTTGCTCCCATGCAAGCCCTGCGAAACATAAAAAAATTATATATGTTTAGAAGAAACTTTTTTTTTAATGTGAATCTCGTAAAATATAATTGGAGTCATTTGGTAGCATGTATAGAGTCGTACTTCCTTTCAATTGCACATTTTTTATGAACTTATGTATGAAATATCGCAAAAGTGCTAAGTCAAGGTAAGTCTAGTATGTAGGATTTCAAATGAATTCTTATATGAAAAGCTTGGTTAGATAAGATCCATCCACGATTTCTTAGAAAATGAAAGGTATGTTGTCTTCAAAAAATAATTTTATTAACTAAACAAACAACTCTAACTTGCTGGATTCCCTACAATTTCAGATACTCGTGGTTTTACCTACCATCTAAGTGACCACCTATCTTACTCTTGATTAACACGTACCTGGTCTATCTCCGGATCCATGTTTATTTTCTTACTCGGGCGTTTAGGATGCAATCCCAATTGAATGAACTCATCAACTTCGTTCATCGATCGGAATTGGATGTCGGTGTACACATGAATATACACCTACAAAACAAGGTGCATGCAGTAACATATCATTGTAATTTACAAAAATAATGTTTTAAAACACTTTAACAAAAAGAAAAATAATTGAAAGTGAAAAAAAAGTTGAAGTGTATCGAATGGTTGCATTTTTAAATTGGCTATTGGAACTTTAATTTTTTATGATTTACTAAATTGAAAAACAGATCTAAAAACCACATTTTTCTTTTCAATTATAGTAAGAAGTGTGAAAGATATAAGAAATCATCTTTTTTCTCTTCCCGGGAAAAAAAATCTTAAGGTATGGAGAACGTTAATGTCCTCTTGTTTTATGTCCCCTTATAACAATTTTGTGTCTAATGATCCCTTTAGTAGGGTAAACGTCTTTTATTAAATTTTTATTTGGGTTCAAATTTATGTAGGTTTGTAGAACATGTAAATGATTTTGACTAATGAAATACACATCACTTCCATATAAGTTTTTAACAGCAAAGATATAAAGGACGCACCGTATCGGTTCTGTGGTTGTTGGCTCGTGCGGTTGTCCTTATTAACCAACTTTCTAAGCGACGATGTAGGGGAAAGCTTGATTTCTTTTGCGTGACGTCATTAGCTACTTTAGCATTGTTGGTGTTTGCCTCTTCCACCTGCATTGTTATAATCTTGTTTAAAATGACTTGTCAAAATACACAATAAAAACGAGATATTTTTTTGTAAAACTCTTCCCTATATATGTCTTTTCTTTAAGCACTTCCTTTATTTATATTTTTTTGTTTGTCCAACACTCCTTATACAATGCTTTGTTTGTGAACCACCCTCAAAATCACATTCTCGACCAATATTAGTCAAATTTTATTGACTTGTCATTTACACGTGCCTTTTGTATTTAGTTTCAAAATATTTGTTTACCTCTTTCTTTTCGCGATTTTTTGTTTTTTTTTTTTCAGTTTTTCATTTAAGAAATTTCTTTATGTCTTTTAATTTCCCTTGTCATTTATCATATTAGAGTTTTTTTTTTCTTAGACTCTCGATATCTCTGCTTCAATGATGCGAAGGTGGAAGCCTAGAAAACCTCAAATGATATAAATATGATTGTTTACTCTCTCCCAACTATTACTAGGAATTGATATTCGCGGAAGCGGGCTATGCAATTTGAATATGGTACTTGAAACTTTATGTAACCATCACCTAAATGTCCTAGTCGATTTGATTTTCTTCTGCCATAAGATGTGAAAAGAACCAATACAGCCAAAAGTCTAAGCTGATGTTTGAGCCCACGCCAGCTATTGGTTTTATACCTTAGCATGCCCACTTATGCGAAAAAGCTCAAAAATACTTATTTGTAGGTTGAAAGAGGCAAATATGAGTATGCTAGCTTAAAGAGCCAAAGAACACCATAAAAAGCAAGCAGACTGTAGCTCCAAATATTTTGCCAAAATTGCAGTCAAGGATCAAAGTATCGTCAGTAAAGTAGTGGACCATATAGGGAATGAACAACTTCAGCAATCTGAAAATGATAATGCTTTCATCAACTACTACATAGAGCTACTAGGGGAGGCAAAGGAGGTAGAAAAGTTGTAAGCTACCTTATAAAGAGAAGTGCATGTATTCAGTCTTATCAACGCCTTGCCCTCAAAGCAGAACTTAATGAGAATGAAATCAAACGTGCACTATACAATATTAATCCTCAGAACCTAGGGCAGGATGAGTTCACTACAGGCTTTTTAAAGAAAAATTGGGGGATAAAAAAAAAAGAGGATTTCTCCAAAACTGGATGATAGTTTTAACACTGGCAAAATGATCAAGCAAACTAAAAGTCTCATCATCACACTTGCTCCTAAGAAGCCTAACGCAAGCTCAGTCACAAATTTTAAACCAATATCGCAGGATATTGGCTAATAAGTTTCGATTGGTGCTTCTTGGTTTACTTGGGGAAGAGCAGACGACCTCTGTAAAAGATAGGACTACATTTGACAACATAATGTTGTCTTATGCACGGGTATGGGCAAGCAAATGTAACACCTAAAAGTTTTATTAAGGTAGCTATCAGTTACCATTTGACTTAGTGAGTTGGAGTTTTATGAAGATGTTCGTCATACTTTCAACTTCATGATAGGTTCTTGGTTTGGATTACTAGATGCATAACTTCCACTTGATTCTCTATTATTAGCTAAAATGGCACAAATCTAGGCTTTTTTTTAAGTAAATGTGGGCTTAGACAAGGAGGCACACTCTCCCCTTAATTTATTTGAAGTGGTATTGAAGTAATATCTTGATATCTCAGAGAGATGCCTGGTAGCAAAAACTTCAGTTTTCACCAAGATCGAGAATCAGATTGACTCATTTAACTTTTGTAGATGATCTCATGATTTTTAGTTTTTTTACAAGGGGAGATGTCCCTTCAGTGGATGTAGCAATAAAATGTTTCAATAAATTTGTTGAAACTTTGGACTGCAATCAAACTTAGCAAAGATTGATATCTACTTTGGTGGTGTTGAACCATATAACCAAGTTAAGTTCTCACAAGTTCAGGTTTCTCTGAAGAATTTTTCTCATTCAGATAACTAGGCCTCTCCGTGAACTCTGGTAGACTCTAAACATAAAGTTCAGCTATCTTCTACTGACAATCACGGGCTTTATTGGGCATTAGACATGGCATCTCCTCTCTTACGCATGCAAGTTGCAAATACAGAGAACTAAGTGATTTTGGTTTAGAGAATTTGTCGCATTCTTAGCTTCTTACAAGAAATATTAAGTGGTTTGTGCAAAAAAATCTTTTGGAATGAGGAGAAGAATAAAAGAAAAATGGTTTTCTTTAGCTGGAATAAGATTTGTTCACCAAGAGAAGAAGGACCTATGAGCATCAAATAAATTTTATCATGAAATAATGTTTTTCTTGCAAAGTGGATATGGAAACTTGTAAATGAGGGGACAAGGGTAATGGAAGAAATGGATTAAGTCTTATGTAATCCATTAAGAAAATCTGTGGACTGTTAAAGGCGACAACAAGCTCTGACCCTAAAAGTTGGAGATATATTTTAAAGGGAGGAGATGAAATGGTGAGTAAGCATAAAAGCATAGATGGTACCAAGAGTCTAATTATGGATTGTGCAAAAAGTGGTACATATCAAAAAACAATTTCCTAGCATCTATGGCATAACAGGAAAAAACTGTCTAAAATAGATCAAATAAACATAAGCTGTAACACTACGGAATTTGGAAAGTGGTTTATAAAGTTGGTTTGCCCCACATTGGGAAACTAAGGCTCATATGATCAGTTTATAATAGATTCCTACCATCATACTACCAACAAGGTCTTCACCTTTTAGAGTCCGGAGATGATATATGGGCCTATGAGGTGACTACCCATCTTATTGGGTTGTGTTACGACGTATGGTGGATCGGGCTGTTACATAAGCGGCTTGGTGTTAGTTAACATATGGTATATGTGCAAAAAAGCAAAGGAGACTACAACACCCCGGCTTATCACATGAACCGGAAGTAGTCACCGATGACAGCTTGCCAGGCTGTAACTGACCCACAAACCAACGCGGATCCTTTCGGCGCAATTTGACCTCACTCGTGCGCACCCTGGGAAAGTGGTCACACATCCTGAATTTACTCCTCATTAAGCACGCTTAACATTGGATTTCTTATTCCATGAGTTTCCTAAAAGGAAAGTCGACTTTGTTGGTATGAGTAGCAATAACATCATTTTAAGCACCTCATATGAGCCCTTAATATCTTAGGAACCTCCTCTGAAATTTGGGGTATTACATTCACCCCCTCTTAAGAAAGCAACGTCCTCGTTGCGCCTGACAGCCAATCATAGTTTAACTACAGGATCTTCCTCCGCTAGGCTGCTGTCCTGGGCACTCCTGACCACATGACCAACACGCAGTCGCAGGGTTGCTGAGTCGTTAACACTTATTCTTCAGATGTGAATTTTCAAACGTGGTTTGGAGTAAAGTTAAAAAATGGTTATGGAACATTCACAGAGGTAGATCATTGCACAACCAAGCTAGAACTCTAATTAAGAATAAAAGGGATTACACTGATTGACAAAAGTCAAGAGATGCAATCTTACTGCTTGTAAGGAGAGAATTTATCGACCGTCCAATGGCGAAAACTATAGTACTGACTGGATAATAGGCAAAATAAAGTATGAGGTGCACGTAAGGGTTTTTGCTTGACTAAGAAATTGCATTTCTAAGGAAATTTGTAGTCACTCCGTCCCGATAAATTCTTTACCTTTATGTTAGGCACAAAGGCAAAGAGAGGAGAGAGATATACAAAAATATTGCATAAACACATGGATGGTGGGACTAATTACCCTAATGCATGTGGGGTTTATGTCTTTTTGTGGTTTACGTAAAGTCAAATTGGTCATTTTTCAAATTAAATACAACCTAAGAATAGATATGTAAGGAGTTCACTGAGACGACCCAAAATAAAAAGGATAAAGAATTCACCAGGACGAAGGGAGTAATAGCTATGCTGCTAAGCTGTAGGGGCTGTTGTACTTTAATGTTTTAATTTTGTAAGTATTTTCTCTCTTTTTTTTACCCCGTATGAATGAATGAGAACGACCAAAATTTTCTTGGAAAAAAAACAAAGATGTAGGGAAGATTTGTATGAATATAATAATAATAAAAAAAATCGATGTCCCATGGTTACTGGTACGACAATTTCTAATACAATCTATGCGCTACGAATTCAGGGAAATTAAATGTTAGGATTTCCAATGATGTACCCATGCTCAATGATAAAATAATTTTAGCAATCGTATCATCGTTGTCTGAGAGCTATCAATAAGTTTAGTAGCTCAAGTCCTCGTTATTGACTGTAATTGCACTTGTTATTTCTAAAGTAGCTCATTGTCGTCCTTGGAAAAACTATGTATTGGCTCCACATTGCTGATTGATTTGCTACGTCATATATCTTTCCAAGATTCATATAATTTTTTACTTTGTATAGTCTTCTACTTATTCTTGCTTGTGATAACATAATTTGAGAACCACAGTCCCACAAAGATTTTTTTTAAGAGGAAGAGATCATGTACACTCGAGATATTAATGTATCCCATGAAGATTTTCAAAATGAATATTTTTTACTAGTTTTAAAAACCGACTGTTTTGTCCTTTAATGTATTAACTTTGTTTCTTCTTCATTTATTCTTTTGTCGTTGTCCTACTATCAAAACTCGCACATTGTTAACATGCAACTATTCGTATATCTAGACGATGTTAACTACTCCCTCCGTCCTCTAATGATTGTTAAAATTTCCTTAGTTGTTTGTCCTAAAAAAATTGCTTATATTCTCTTCTAAACATAACTACTTTTATCACTTTCATATTTTTGGCATATTTGATTCTCTTTTATCTTATTTTTGGTAAAAATTAATAACTTAGGTATTATACAAGTAAATATGTAAAGTTCTTTAAATATTTCCGTTTTCATTTTTTAACAATCATTAGAGGACGGAGGGAGTACTACTAAATGAATTCAAATAGTTTTCATGATAGTTGGAATCTTATGATCACAAGAATAAAAGTTAATTAATGTTCAAGTTACAGAACTCTCTAAAAAATGAATGAGAATAAAAAGAAACATCAACCTTACTCTCAAAATGCAATCGAGGACTATGGTTTTTGTTAACTCAGTTAAGACTAAAATATACAGATAGTCATATTTATATCAAATAACAAGCTAAATCACCACTCACTTGAAATATACCATTTCGTCATACTCTTTAATCGAGTGAAAGTTTTAGTGTACCAACAAAAAATTTCTTAGCTTGTTAACTTAGAAATAATGAAAAATAACATAATCATGAACTAAAGTTCGAGTGTATTAGATTTATGTGACCGAAATAGATGTTAAAACAACATAGCAACTAAGTTGATGATTTCAACTAATAAGATAACATTACCAAGAAACTTGTTTTTTTTTTTTTCATCTACCACTTGAATTTAGATTTTCAACAAATTTTTTATAAGTTTAATGAAAGAGAACATAGGTGTACAATTCGAATATCTTAGACTGTGGTTGAATATAAAATAAGAGACAAAGTTTATGTCAACTAACAATATATCATTTACCTCAAAAAACGAAAACTCCTAGCAACAAGTTAATCTATCTTTCCAACTGAGTGAACATTACTTTTTAGTGTAATCAATCATTTGTTTTCCTTTAAATTTAAATTTTAAGGAATGAGCAAGAATATAGTTATATACTTTCGTTCTATTGGTTTTCTACGATTGAATACGTATAAAATAAAAAAGGGAAAAGTTTTTGTCAAACATTTTAGTCTGTTAATGATCTCTTCCATGGAGTGAAAGTAGAGTTCATCAAATACTTTGTGTTGACTAGCTTCATACGTGGGTTAAAGAAAGCGATAAAAAATGTACTTTTTATATAAAGTGAAAACAAAAACCTACCAACATTTGATCATGTCACTCTGGGTAATTAAATCACGAAATTTAAAGAATGAAATGTTTTAAAACCAACATTTTTATATTCTAATACTTGAGCCTTTCGAATTGTTTATCTAGGTCTCATTTATACTTATTGTGTGTTTGCACGATCATGTTCTATATTAAAGGGTCATTTTGTTTAGTATGTTTTATAAAAATCTTTGAATGGTCACAATTACATCTAGTTCACATGGTTGTCATCATATGGATGTAATTGATTAATTATAACGAAATTAATGTAGAAACCACTATCTAGATAAAAACGAAAGCTAAGATGAATAAGTTTATCAGAAAATTTAATGTGTAGCAAAGGAAGTGAACATTATTCTTTTTTAGTGGTTGTAACCATATTTGTTATGAACTTTTAATATTCTAAAGCGATAAATATAAAACGCAACCACTTTAACGAGATTAACTGTATTTTAGCAATTGCAATTGTTTTATTCTTAAGAGAACGAACTTACAAAAGCATGTAGCAAAGACAAATATAATTCTACATCAATAATGAAATAAAATTTTGAAATTTAGTTACACAAATTACAAATACCCTAGGATTGAAAACATCGAATACAACTTAAACTAACAGATAATTATGATATCAACATAGATATAATTATGATTAAATATCGAATGATGAAACAAACTCGGTACACTCATTTGTAAAACGTAATATATTAGTAATCCCAAAAAACAAAACTAATCTAGTACAACATTGTATTCATAATCATGTCTACCAAAAGAATTTCGAAAGAGAAATGAATACCTTAGAAAATGGCATCTCATCAATTTCTTCAACAGTGTGAAATTGAGTGGGACTTTTAGTCGAATCCATAATAAGCTTATTTTTTGATTTGCAATTAGCAAGACATGGTGCGAATCAAATTGTAAAGTTGAGATTTAAAGGTTATAGTAGAAGATAAAAATAAGAGGAAGATATTTGTTTCCAAGTTAACAAGATATCATTTTTTTTTCAAGACCGAATTTGCTTTTCTTCCTTAACTGGAAGCAATCAATGAGAAAAATGGTATGTAGAAACTATTATGGTAAACAACTTTTAAATGAATTGTATATAAATGGTTATTGATAAAATATCATCTACTCCATGCATTTTCCTAAAACTTTTGTACAAGTAAAATTTTCAATTATGGAAAAATACAACTAGCTAGACATCTTATTGCAGACTGCATGTATCTCATGATTTGATTTCCAAAAAATAAGATATTACACGATAAGAAGCGTAAGTGTTTCATACACATGAATCTCTTTGTTTAAAATAGAGTAAACAAGAGTTCTTTTTTTTTTTTATTATTATAAAGGTATATCTTGAACAACTTAAATATATATCTAAAAACCGTCATATTCTTCTAATATTTGTACTATAGGAATTATAGTAAATATACGAGTATCTATTTATAGATTGAAATTTAAAATATAACCTCATCATATATGCCCTTGTTTAGTTCTTTCGTTTCTTAATTTATCTCATATCTATCTTGTATTTTTTTGGTTGACTTTCAAAAACGTGTACATAATCAACATAATATTATCCTTATAGGGTTTTTTTCCTTGATGATGCCTAAAAGTTAATTCACATAATGTTCATGACGATACTACCAAAAAAACCAATAGAAATAAGTGAATTGACAAGAGTTGTAGTGAGAAAAAAATGTATGTAGCAAGACATTGAGATACTACATAATAACTTCAATATATAGACATGGATTTTTATTTACTAAAATCTTATATATGGAGTATATGGATGATTAATACTGCATGTGATCTACGTCAAATCCCATGTTTATACGAGATTTTTGTACGTCTGTTTTTTGTAAAACTGAAGTTTATTAAATCATTTCTATTCTTCTACATTAATTAGTTAACATCATAGTTTGCGTGGCGAGTTTTTAGAGTATTCGTCTAGGTTTCAAAATGGAAAACCTACGTCATTTGCTTACTTGTCGTCCTTATTTTCACGCAATCAATTATCCAAAATTTATTTCACCATTGCCATTTCATCTCCATGAAAATGAGTTTTATTTCAATATATTGAAATATTATTTAACTACTAAGTGCATTAAACACTGTGAGATTTGGCTCTTGGTTTGCCAAATTTGCGGTTACAAGGTGATTCAAGATAGTATATATACGTTTGATTTTGGTGAGAAATATATGCGCGCACTTCACATATTTTCCGAGCTTTTGAAATGACATAGAGATAAAATAAATTTTTATCAATATTTTAAGAGGTATTAGATACCTATTAGTTTTAGGAATCCCTCATGATAATGTTATCCCAAGTTTGTGTATTTCATCTCAAATTTATCATTTGTTTCGATATTGGTATTCCAATTAGTAGTTATACTTTACTGCATTTTTTTTTTGCTACAAGTTGTACCGATAATATTGTAACGAAAGTTGATATGTTTGGTCATATATATTTTTAGAAAAATATTGACAATATAGTGTGATTTTGATCTTTATGGTTTGCATTTTCAAAACTGTAAGACGTACAACTCTATATGTTGGGGGTGGATTCTTCGAAGGACAGATGAACAAGGATCTCTCACCGAATACTTGCAAAAAGGGGAGCCCGTTTGCAGCAGGCGTCATCCCTCCGACGCTCAATTCAGTAATTGGCTCAAGGTGGGGTGACAATAAAGACCAAAGTGCCTTTAGCATGTAAAAAATCAAGGGGAATAATCAAAGAAATAATTGAATATGAGAATTTGTGTAAGAATCCATATTTGATAGCTCATAAAGGGGGGTATTTATAGGAAATGGATGTGGGTACTAGGAATCAACCTAGATTTCTCCATTTAATCCTGACCTTTTATTTTGCTTTAATCTGATGGTTACCCTTTATTGGAGTTTATTTATTACATCACATGGGCCTTTATGAAGGTACATTGACCAAAGGGCTATGGCGCGATACCAAAGTGGTACAAACAGAGCCCCTCGAAGCCTGGCCGCGCACCTCCTTGTCGACGAGGCAGACTTTTTAGCGGCGACTAGGGTACGACCCTTGGCAACCCTTTGCCGAGGTATACTCTGCGGACCTTGGTAAAGTCATGTGATGTAACGTACCCCTTCGAGGCTTCCGCATTCTTGCGATTGGTTTAAAGTATGTGTGTTAGAAAATTTAACCCCCTCGAATAAGGAGGGCTCGAACTATGAATGGGTTGAAAATTTCACCCCTTCAAGTCCTCAATACCATGACTTGTTAGAGCTCGAAAATCTCACTCTGTGCAATGAGAGTGATGTTTCGAACTACAAATGGTTCAAAAATTTCACCTTCTTCGACTCCTCAATCCCTCTATCGACTTGGGAGAACTCGAAAATTTCATGACATGCTTAAGTCGTATGCCTACAAATATAATACCAACACGAACCTAAAACCTAGTAATGGGTAAGTGGGTGTCGTATCCACAGAGAACGACAACTATCTAAGTGTGCAAAAGTAACTAAATGGGGGGTTTTTGAGTTTGTATTGATCAAATGTTCAAGCGAAAAGAAGTAATTCGCAATTCAATTTAAGGGAAAAGTCTCGGACGATTAATATCCACTACAGTTCATCCAATTGATCATTGTCTTCACTTATATCAACTATGTTGAGCACCTAGTTGTGAAAACGCAGTTTTCGATCGTTCCGAATTAATATCTAGCAAGAGTGGCCAGCCCTACCAACTAGCCCTAATCGATGAATAACTAAGACGCATGTCTAAATTCATTTCAACGAAAGCAATAAGCAATAGAACGATAACAAGTAGGATAGATAAGATCTAGACACACGCGATATGATTTTGATCTTCAATCAATATACCAATTCTCTTGTATGCCCTAAATCTATGATCAACACAGAATTAAGGTTTACTTTCAACTAGTGAATCAATTAAGCAAACAATTAGTCCTTTGATTAATGATTTTGGCAATATGATTTAACCTATGGCTAATTAGTTGTACACCTAATTAACGATAAATCAATCAATAGTAATTCCAACAAAGAGAATGATAATGCTCAACGATAATTGAAATGGATAGAACTCACAATTGTCCAGATGAATTTGCAGCTTCAATCAATCAAATCCGAGAGGTCTTTAGCCTTGCATAGTCTTGAAAATAATACAAATTAGGTCTTGAAAACTGAATGCATAAAACTAACGAAAGTTTAAAGTATAAATACTAAAAGATTACAAAACGGGATTAGGAAACCCGTCTATTACACCGACGCAGCGGGACGACTCATCCATAGGGGGACGACTCATCTGGACGACTCGTCTACAGTCAGACGAGTCATCCAGATTTCTTTGACGTCTCTGTTGATGTCGTCTCAACTGGGACGATTCGTCTGGACGAGTCGTCTAGCAGCCGAACTCCGTACCTCTTGCTCTTCACCTCTCCGGATCCTCATTGCTCTCGGGATTCCTTGTAACCATCATTATCATTTCATTCCCGAACTTGCAAAAATCA
Organism: Spergularia azorica; assembly: GCA_038382645.1. NCBI lineage: Eukaryota > Viridiplantae > Streptophyta > Magnoliopsida > Caryophyllales > Caryophyllaceae > Spergularia > Spergularia azorica. Next base: position 19,054 of record JBBYHQ010277869.1, read on the forward strand.
TCAAACTCGCATATATTTTTCAAATAAGCTGATATACACAATTTTTAGAATAATGCCACAAATGATCCTAAAACGCTATGAAAAACCAACATAAAAGCCGCTAAACCCACTCTAAAGTGGGTTGTATCATTTCACCCCCTCGAATGGGAGTTATGGCTCGAACTATAGACGGTTCGAAAATTTCACCCCCTTCGAGTCCTCAAACCCAGGACGGACTTGGGAGAGCCTGAAAATTTCACCCCTTGGAATAGGGTGATGGCTCGAATTATGAATGATTCAAAAATTTAACCCTCTCCGATTCCTCAATCTCATGACTTGGGAAAGCTCGTAAATTTCACCCCTGGAATTCGAGTGATGGCTCGAACTATGAAATGTTCAAATATGTTACCCTTTTTGAGTCCTTAATCCCATGAATTGGGAGAGCTCGAAAATTTCACCCACTCGAATCGCATTGATGACTCGAACTATGAATGGTTTAAAATTTTCATTCTCTTCGAGTCCTCGATCCCATGCCTTGGGAGAACTCGAAAATTTCGCTCCCTCTAATGGGAGTGATGGCTCGAGCTAAGAATAGTTCGAAAATTTCACCCTTGTTGAGTTCTCGATCCCAAGACTTGGAGAGCTCGAAAATTTCACCCCCTCGAATGAGAGTGATGGCTCGAACAACGAATGGTTCCAAAATTTCACCCACTTCGAATCCTCGATCCCATGTTTTGGAAGAGTTCGAAATTTCACCACCTCAAATGAGAAGGAGAGCTCGAACTATGAATGGTTACAAATTTTCAACCTCTTCGAGTGGGAGTGAAGGCTCGCGCCATAGTGGCCCGAACGAGGCTCGGCTCGCACCTCCCTCGGGCCGAGCCCCTAGCCGACTCGTTCTTCGGCTCGAGTGTATTTTGAAATAAGCCTCTTTGTCTTTTCTTGGGATTGGCGGAAATTTGAACGGTTTTCCACGTCAACCGGCCGTCGCCTGAAATCACGCAAAAAACCTCAGGAATAGCCAAATTTTACGACTCCCACGCCGTAATGATAACTGACGGCTATGGGAAGTTGTGGTTTTATCATTTTGCCCAGTTGCGGCGCAGGAAGAGAGAGAAAAAGAGGTTTTTTTTTTTTTTTTTTTTTTTTAATCTTGGAGAGACTTGATTTTTGGTTCATTAAAGGGGATTAGGTTAGATATTTCTTTTTTTAGTTTTCATTTCTTGTTTCCACTTTTGTGTTTTTAGTGCTTCATATTTAGCCAATTTTTTCCAGTGGTTTGGTATTTGGCCCCATGAGGGAAAGCTTTGGCGCTCACCAAAATCTATTGTTGCCTTGTGTAAAAACAATTCTCGCAACTACGATGGATTCATATATTAATAACGTTATGATGACATATTGACATGTTTTAATATTTGTAAGTTAAATCACTAAGAATGTTTTTTTTTTTTAAATTACAAAATATACTCGTACATTTATACAACTATATGAAAATATAAACAGACACAAGTTATTCAACCGAAAACGAGATGAACAACGAAGTATTATTGGATAGGAACAATCGAATGATTCAAAATGAACTATTTTTAAATTTAGGAAAATGTTTATTTGAATTCATCGATATATAGAGATCTAAATTCAAATTTGTTAGTTATTAGTCGTTACACAAGTTAAATACGAGGAAAATTTAACAAGAGTAATCCCAACTTTGGTTGGTTCTCCCGAAATAATCCTAACTTTCATTTGTCAAAAAATAATCTCAACTTTTCAAATTTGTTTATGAAAATGGTCCTAATATTTCCGAACCTACTGATATGTACTCCAAACTTACAAATTCTTAATTTTTTTATACTTCTATAGTTCTCTACAACCCAACATTTAGCCACAACCAACAACCCAATCACATGTCATGCATTCATTCTAATAAGATTTAAGGGTCAACATACAATTAAAAGTTAAAAAATATAATCCAAATTCTCACTATCTTTCCTCAATTCTCATCCAAAATGACCCCATATACCACAATCCCAAGCGCAAGCCACCATGGTTGTGTGATCAAGGTGGAGGCATAGGAAGGGCGGGGTGGAGAGAGAAAATAGTAGGGGTGAGTTTATTTCTACATTCGGGTAGTAAAATGCAATAAATCTAGGTTCGGAGTAAATTAAAATGAGATGTAATTAGGTTCGGGAAATATTGGGACTAATTTCGGAAATAAAGGTGAAAGTTAGGATTATATTGGGATAAATGAAAGTTGGGATTATTTTGGGAGAACAAACCAAAGTTGAGATTATTCTTGTTAATTAGTGAAATCTCTTTATGTTGATGATCCAATGTCTATTGCTCACCTATTTATCTGTATAGCTTAAAAGTTAAATCGTAAAAAATGAAAGAGGAGGAAGATAACGTTAAAAGGTCGGAGTTTCAAAATTGAGAACCTAGTCTAGTCTTAGAATAATATTCGCACAACCGTTTTACAACAACTTATGATAAGATAAACCTAATTTATGAAGTCAAGTCTATCAAACTTCTGATTTCGAATCATTTGTCCTTATATTAATAGGTATGTATAAATAACTTGTTATAATATAAGATCTTCTTACAATAACTTACTGTGATGATGTCAATATATTGTAAGTTTCGGAAAACTTCACTGATTTTTAATTCGTGAAACGAATAACCAATTTTCACTAGCTCGAAACCATTCATGTAATATAAACTCAAACTATCGAATTATAGAGTTAACGTTTACGAAAGACATCAAATCATCTCCGCATGGCGCCAAAAACAAATACTCCCTCTAGTTCTGAATAATCTTCTTGTTTCCTTTTTTAACTCAGTTCTAAATGATCTTTACTTTCCCAATTTCTAATGTTTTTTGTGGTCCTAACAGTTTCTGAACTATCCATGATGTGGCGTAAATGTGGTGTGTTAATTTGGTTGATTTTGGCGCCTTAGTGTCTATTTGGGCATGGTTTTATCATGATTCGTAGACCACACCACTCGGAGTATTTTTGGAGATTAT
>JBBYHQ010278188.1:0-22051 GCA_038382645.1 Spergularia azorica
TGTTTCAATAGGGGTAAGGCTTGCGTGCATCCGACCCCCCCTTACCCCGCCTTATGGCGGGAGCCTTCAAGGCACTGAGGTTAAAGATGTTGTTGTTAGAAGAACAAATGCAGGGTTCTACGGCATCAAGAGTGCGAAGGCATGCTCCGCAATCATCATTCTCTCAAGGAAAGGAAGATCTTGATGGGGACTGATGAATGCTTGGGCTGCTGTAACAGTTGGTTGTCTGCCAACCTTACCAAAACCTACTGTAGTTTTCTTTTGGTGCATAAAACCTACTGTACTATGAATATGAGTAATACATTTATGTTGTGTCAACTGGCAAACACCAATGATTGGAAGCTAAAAGGAGAAACGTAAGACTGAATCTTCACAAATAGACATAAAACAATACAACAATAACAGAAACTGAAGAAGACAAAACAATCAGAACAGACTTACAATCACTATAAACTAGACCTCAAAAAAAAAAAAAAAAAAATAAGAAACCCTCTTTAAACTAGTACGGCAAGTTTTTACAGTCACATAAAAAGTAAGCTCAAGTTACTACTACTCTGTCCCTTTCATTCGATTAGCTTTTGGGGCAAAGTTATAGGTAAGTTGAAACAAGTGGGAAGGGTGGGTTAATGTAAGTGTGCAACAAAGTGTGGATGAAGTGACAATTATGCGGCAGAAAAATCACCAAGTTTCGAAATAGATATGTCGCAGATGACACTATATGTGAAACACATAGCTTGTCACAAAGATCATAGGCTTGCACCATTGCATCACACATAGAGGGGGAGGGCAATAAGGTATAATTCTAAGATCTTGAAATTTTCGTAACTCAATTTGTCATTGATCACTACACCAAACATTAACTTCACACCAAATGCGACCCATGTTTTGTGGTTTAGAAGAAGCAGCTTAAGTGTCAGAGAACAAGGAGTAATAGAGGTAGAAGCTTGGTAGTTGGGGAATGTTATAACAGGGAAGAAAATTTGTCAGATAACATTTACGCATGCTCTAAAACTGTCCGTAACTTAACATTCATGGAATTTCAGTACCACCAACAGCATGTGGCTGGCAAGGCTTCATTACCATTCTCATACAGGAATCTGTATTGCACTTTCTTTACTCTCTTGAGGTGGGGCAGACCAAATAAACAGTAAAACATGAACCACATTAAATCTGGAAGATGTAAGGAGGCTGAACATTTAATTTTGTCACAAGCACAGAAGATCAGACTTAAGTATGGTTACACTATAAACATATCTAAGAAGGGAAATAATTAATTTCAGCACCCGAAGTACAGATTAATACTACAAGCTGGGTATTAGCATCACACCAGTTATCGGCAAATCATCAAACACTTGCTTACGAGTTAGTACGTTGTTTTATCACAGATGACAGCCACACACAAGAACATATTACCATGTTTCAGCCACTCAACAATGTGCATCGCTTTGCCGTTCTTAGTATTAAACATCATACTACATGGTACGACCTCTACCAGACGCGACAGACAGTGAGCAAGGGGCTATATGTATCAACAACATTTTTTTGGAAACTAAGAGAAAAATGACATTGGAATATATTTTCCTAAGTGGTTAGTTCTGAGCTTGATACATTTTCTAAATGAGACATATACCTGGTAGAGTCGGTATACAACGTCACGACTAGTAAACTAAAGTTCTAAACTTTACGCATCTAGTTGACCCTAAGCTTTCACAGTCACTACTCAATAGGCAGGTCCCTCCCTAATATCTGACTTAGATGAAGTACAATTTTGGTTAAGTAAAGCTTCATGATTCATGAAGTTGGCTGTCACAGCTAATCATCTAAAACAAGTCCAGAGTGGTACATTACACATTACCGCGATTCTAAAGGATTACTAACTTCAAACTACCATGTCATAGACTTAAACACAAAGTAATGCACAACATGTTAATATAATCTGATCGTATGAAAAAAGCAATTACTATTTTAAAACCTTAATACTCCATAGCAACTTTAAAGCAGAGATGTTCAAACCTGGAAGTCATAGATAGGCAGGCCAACTCATTGACTAAAATTTACATTAAACATTAACATCTTATTATAATAATGTCCTCCTATTTGTAGATGCTTATTTTGCCAACCAAGCAGTAGCCACCACCTAAACCAGATCCTAGTGAATTTCACAAGGAGATACCCAATTACAGAAATTTAATAAACAATTGAACTTGAACAATTCCGAATAAAGTAATTCTGTGAAAACTGTGTCGCCTTTATGGCCATACCCGACTCTAATCCGAAATAAACAGATGGCGAAACCCAGAAAGAAGCAAAAGATGTAAGACTTGTCAAATATACAGTGGTATGAAGGGGATGAGCAGTAATCACCTCTCATGAAGCTGCTGCATTCCATACCATATCCTGGAAAGCATCATGAAATGCCACATTATTATGGTTGGCTAAGTAAATAAAAATTTACTGTTCGAAGGAAAAAAATGAAGAAAATGTACCATGACAAAGAAAAACCAGAGCTTTTGGAGGAAAAAGTGGCAACCATCTACAAGTAAAAAGCTGAACATCTCTTGCATTTCTAATGTACTCCTGCATCCAATATGTCAAATTATTAGGAAAACTTACTTCAAGTTCATACGAGAGAGCTTTGTCGCCCTTATGATCATACACGACTCGAATCCGAACAAACTAGATTGTGATAAGAAAAAAGGCTAAAGACCCACTTCATAAAACATTACAACAAACAAAACTCACAAGTTAAAATGAGCTAAGGAAAAAAAAAAAAAAAAGCATAGACAAAGTTGAAAAGTTCACCTCTCTATATTCAAATTCCATCTCTTTAAAGGACATGCAAAGACTACAATTTACAACAACTTGATATATATATAGCACAAGAGCTTTGTACAAACTTTCTTGTTAAGAAAAAGAGGAGTGACAAAGAAGGAGAAAAGATAGAAAGTTTTATCCGTGAAGGGAAGAGGCAAAGCTTAGCTAAAGTTTGAACAAGGAGAGGAAAAAAAAAAAAAGAGAGATGGGAAAGCGTTATGTTGCGTTCAAGAGTGGGGGACTTTGGTTTAAACAGATATTGTCCATCTTAGTGTGTTGTGTTGCTCACGATTTTTACAATTAACAACAGTTTGCCCATACTAGAGTATTTTTGGAGGGTAGATGAGATCATGGGATGAGAAAGGGCGCCAGATAAGGACATGGGCAAATATAGATGGGGTATAATAAAGGAGGAAGTATCCTGATTGCGATTTGGGAGTTAGTATTATTATTAGATCAATCCAAAAGTAGGAGAGAGAGAGAGGTAGCCAGTTTAGTTCGGATTTCGAAATGGATCGGAATCGAATCTGGTTTTTCAGCGAATACCAGTTGTTATTGATTTAGAAATGGGTTATGATCTTGTTCAAACTCGAAACTTATGCGTGAGTTTTGTCGGTTTAAAGATATTCATGGAAGACATGAAGTCGTTAAATTGTGTATGTAGTCCTGAAATATGATTAATTAGATGATGTGATATTTTCCCCCTCTTAAATTTGTCCCTACCTGGGGGTTGTAGGTCTACACGAAAGCTCTTCCTCATAAATACTGCGAAAACATGAGAAAATATTGATTACTTTAGAGAACTGATCAATGACACGGTTCCTATGAAGCCTATCATAAAATGTGCTCCAGAGAGCTTGACAATTACGACTCCAAAAGCATGAGCCAAGTGGTTAGAGTTGTAACATGGCAACTTCAATACCCTTCTCCGATAAGTTTGTCCCTTAACCCAACTCGGCTCCCAGATAGTAGGAAGCCCGGTGTTGGTAGCCCTCACTATCACACATTCGCGGTTAATGGATTGATCAAAGAGCAGTTGCTTGTTGATAAAAGAAATGCACAAATGCCCGGTATCAAAGGGAAAAGGCAGCCAAACAAACACCCAAAAAAAGCTGAAAAGAGCTTGGCAGAAAGTTTGAAACAGCAAAAAGAAACGAATCATTGAATCGACGAGAGCAAAACCAGAACATAGTTCCTTAACTGCAGAACTGATATTTGGCTGAACGACATTTTTGGTTCATCCATTAATATCCTAACATTGTAATTTACCTAGTAAACGCGGTGCTGGTAATAAATCTGAAATCAGCCATCAAACCACGATCAAGGAGTTCAAAAGCAGTTGCACTGGATAATCAACGCCATACAGCTGGTCTGCTTCTAGTTGCCATAAAAAATAAGTCATCTGTGTTCCGTAGTGTACATAGCATGGCCGCCCGAATTTCTCAATCCTGATGTTTCTTCCCCTGGCATGTGACAGTAAAAGATCAATATTTATCTTTCAGTCCATACACAAACAAGAATGACTAGATCAGCTTGTGCAGTCGTGCTTTAGATGCATGGTCATCCAAATTTCTCAAACCTGATGTTTCCTCTGGAAAACGACAACTTAATGATCAATATTCACCATTTCAGTTCAGACATAAACAAGAACGATTAGATCAGCTCAGGCTCCATGAAACTTGTAGAATTTGTCAGGCCAAGGCCACACTATTAACCAACTAATGTGCAACAAATTGACTAACGAATGCCAGGCAGACCAACATCTAAATACTTCCGACCCACAGTTTTTGGAAATGAATCGACATATCAATCAAATGAATCATGTTCTACACAGAGGTATCTAGCTCGGTGCTACGATTTCATAGTTTAGTCAGTAGCCCCAGAATATAAAAAACACGATGTCACAATGCACAACGATGAAGAGAACTACAGCTAAATTCTGACAAGAGGGATGGGACAGGGAAACTAATCTCTAGAGGTGGCATATCATCTACCACGGTGTACTACGGTACTAATGGCATGCGTTCAAAAGGCCTCTCACTTCCACAGGAAAGATGCTCAAAGATAAAAGGTGATGAAAGCACCCAACAAATATAGTTTCTCAATTCTATTGAACGAAAGATATCTCAAAGGTGATAGTTTCTACTTCAATTACAATTTATACCTCATATGCTGTATATTATTCAATACATAATTCCAGACTCATGCAGTTCACAACAGAAATTAGCTTGGCAGTAAAACCAAAGATACTACTGAAGTGGAATATGCACCTAGCTCCGCCAGCAGTCCAGTACCCAGAAAGGATATTTCAGGATGTCCCGTAATTGGAATAATCAGATGCAACACCTATGACAGCAAATAGAGCAGTCATCCCAACAAATTGCTTTCTGCTACGGGTTGCTACAGCAAGAAGACCTCCAACTATAGCCCCTGCAGCTGCACCATTAATCTGCAAAGTGAGACTTGTTCAGTTTGCAAATCAAGATAAGCAGATTCAGAAGCCTTAATCAGCAGTTCAGCTCACTTCAGCCAACTTAACATTCGTATGCCTACACTTCGTCTTTGATCTACGCATGAGAAAGGCATGCAGGACATAGGGCAGTAAACATAAAAGTTTTAACTCAAAATCTCATGACAAGGACCCAATAAACACTTCTAAGTTCATGGGAAGACAGAAACTGGAAGTCTAAATCTTTGGGAGACTATACTCAAAGATTCCCAAACATGGACTACTTTGCAATCACTTGAGAACCACCAAACCTTTTTTCCTTTTCTAATCTAAAAGAGCAACAAAGATTCAAGCTTTACATACACTTGGCCTATAATTCATGTTTCTACTTATTTCTCAGTTTCCGTAAGATAATAGATTTAATCACCAAAACAACTTATGAGATAATAGACTATAACTTAGGTAGTGTGATAGTTCTGGTTCCCTAAAACAACTTATGAGAATTTATACAAATGAAAATTATTAGAATCAGACATTATTCCAATGACAACTTTATGAATAGTTTACATATAAATCATTGCACCAGGGGCAAAAGATTGTCCCACCTTAGGTTCTACCAAAGTAGGATTCTAAGTGTTCAATAACATGTACAACTAACCATATCCGAACGTCCTCGATAATTTTGAATTTCACAGCAAGTCAAATGAAAAACTCCAGCAACAAGTCCTATAAGAGAGATATAGTAACATAAGCTCAGTGAAAATAAAATTAATATCTTCGAGAATGCAATAAAACACTAAAGTCCAAAAGCATGAAACGAAAGGTAAAATGTGACTTAAACACATGCACCAGCAGTGTAACCTACCTTCCTCATCCCTCTATCTCCCTTGAGAACTTTTTGATCACAATTTTTTATTTGTTAAAATTCCTAATTATCTCTCACGTGTATTTTTTTAATAAGTCTTTAATCGTCTCACACAATGATAGTCGATCAAAGGCTAGAACTGGTCATCTTTCATCAACCAATCTCCAGCTGGAGGATTTAATAAAGATCTACAGCAAAACGCAATGGGAACTGCTGTTGACACTATGTTTCCAATTTCTCCACACTAGTAAATGATACTTGATGATTTGACAGCACAAGCTTTATCCTTTCTAGACAGCTCTGACTGAATAAGCCCGAAAAATTATGACCACTCAACTAATGGCCTGATTGGCCTCAATAGGTTATATCACGGATTCACGGGACTATATGGATCAGTGATCCCCAACAACTGAATTGAACGGCATCCTCGAAAAACTCAGGTTTGTCACAGGGCAGCCGTCCTGTACATAAGGTTCGCTTAGCCTTACCCAAAGAGACCAAGATTTTCTTGCTATCAAAATTACCGCAGAACCTCAAAGACCCACCTATGGTGAAGAAAGGGGAGTCAGATGTATGCAACCTTACACAAAGGTTAAAACACAGAGAGGATGTTTCCACATGACCTCCACTCTGTCTAACAAAGGAGGTCATGCAAAAATCAAAACTGACAAGAGAGAAGAACTCAGGTTAGGAAATCACGCATAACCATGCCGATTAGATCATTAATCAAGATGAATTGTTTGCTGCCAAATTTTACCCAGCACAGGAGGATTTGAAAGAAAACATGAGATGGAACCCTAATATTCACCAATTGACACCACTACCCTTCTAAGCAAACCCCCCCCCCCCCCCGGCCTCTCACCCACTCCATTTCAAAATAACTCAATAAGTCCACAATCTAGTAGCCGATCATTACTTCGACATGCTCTTATAAACAGAACTGCAAACGGGAAACGTAAAAGAGAACCAAAGTAAACAGATAAATTACCACATTGAACACTCGAACTGCCAATCGATTTCGCCTGCATTTGACATTCCAAAGGGTCAACCATTGCAATACACACCCTTGAACCAAACAAACATTCGAAAATTTTCCTTTTTTCTATCAGGGTTTCGAGCTTACCACGAAAGAAGCTCGCGGAAAACCAACCAACCCTACACAACACAAATTAAAATCAAAACCCAGTGAACAAAACAACCCAATTCAAGAAATCAATCGATCATCAAAATTACCAACCCAAATATTGGGCAAATTCAACAGTGATGACCTATATTCATAAATTCAAAATGCAAAAAAAAGGGATATTCTAGGAAATATGTTACCTAATTTGTTGGCATCATAAGGTCCTATACATAAGCCCCAGAGTGCTCCTGCCTGCAAAAAATCAAAGATGATTACTTTGAAGATTAACATAAAAAACTTGAATGAAGTAGAAATCCCAAGACATACTAAGGAGAAACGTAAAGCTGAAGAGAAAGGGGTTGGGTGAAAGTTGAAGGACTTACTGTTCCAATGCGGACAACGGATTCCACGGCGACGGAAGAGCAGGGTGTGTCGAGCTCAACAAAATCGTTGTCCATGTCTCATATCTATCGCTTTGTTACTCCGGCTATATGGGTTTCACTAACATGAGCAATTGAGCACTGTGGTCTAATAAGTCCATGGCTAGACGAATTGGCGCTTATGAACGGGTTTGCGAGATTTGTTTGGTGATTCATCGTAGATTTATATTGATACACGGTGTATATATTCTTGCTTACGTGTCACACGTGTAGTGGCACGTTGAAGTGCATTGCCTAGCAATTTAAGGTTTTAGTTTAACGAAAAGAAACCAATAGTAGTAATGTGTTGACATTCTACGGGGTTGAGGCTCTATTGATTATATGTTCACTATCAAGTTTTGGGAGGGCGGGGTTACTGATGGACTTAAATTTAGGGAGGCCGCTCGCAAATTCGACAGGTTCAGTAAGAAGCATGGCATTGGCATGAGGTGAACTGGTCGAGTATGTGGTTCCTGATGACCATATCATAGCTTCACACCTTACCTTGACCGGAAGCTACAGGATGTTCAAGCCTAAATTTATAGCTTATGGTTAGTTCTAGAACTTCTACTTTCAGTTGCAGCAGCAGAGCAAACCGTCGTTCAGAATATGGAGTTGCAAGAAATCAAACCACGCGCCTGTGCACAACCTGTGCATTACAGTGCTCGAGCTTGTTCTCAAACATAATGACAGGATGTCCGTGATTTTAGAGTCGAAACAGGAGTAAACATCAAAACATCATCCAGATAACATGTTTATTTAGATGGTTGGGAGATCAATGGTTTGTACATGCACGTTTCAAGAGAGATGATATCCGTTCCTCCCAAGGAAAGGCACTAGCCGTACCTCAAGTAATAACGATATAATTTCCAACTTCCCAGCCAATGCATCGCCATGCAATCTATTTTTTTTTTCCTTCCAAAATTTAAGCCATTCAGCTATCAATGACACTCTTACTCTCTTAGAAAGCTCGAAATTCATCACTTGAAACCTTACAACAGTGTTGAGAAATGGTGGTAAACAGAAGGGTGTAATTACAATTTGGAGATGCAAAACCAAAAACGCCGAAAGAAGCTCATCCCTGACAAATAGAAAGTTCCCACATTCACGGTTACCTATGTATCCAGAAATCTTATGGCTTTTCTGCAAATCTGGGTGATCAGACGAAAATGTTGGACCTTGGCTGCTTCGCTTAAGCAAGAGCACCAGTGCAAGCAGTTGCTGGAGCAGCATCAAGTTGCTTCTTTGCTGAACTGTATTTTGCCGTAATGAATCTAAAATGACCAAAAGAGAAAATGATCAAAACACGAAATTCGACAAGAATTCATTGATAAGTTTAACGGATTGTCAAGTGTGAACTGACCTGAAAAAATCCCTCCACAACAGCTCAAACATTAACCAGTTCATCCCATCATCACCATCTTTCCGGTTTGAGGCAGAAATCGTTCTGCCACAATTAATAAATTGCAATGCGGTTAGTTTACACATGAAAAGGGTAGAGAACGCATGGTAAGTACACAAAAAAGCTAAAGCCTCGTACCTAGAAGCAGTTTTCTTCAGTTCATCAAACATATGACGCGGGGAAAGGCATCCCATGGCTAGCCATGGAGAAATTTTGCACGAGAAGTTAGCACCATATATGCTGTTTGTGCCATCCTTGGACTTGGGGGGCTGTGCCTTGCATTCAGCTGCAAACTTTTGGAGCCTTTGGAGTGCTTCAGTCTCGCCTCCCTTCAAGGATGCGTTAGCAGATGGTTTCCCATCCTACAATTATACACAGATTAGAGATAAGGCCATGGTAAAAGAGTCAATATGAGAATGATAGCCCTACATATTCTATTGTTCCAGTCAAGACTAACAACAAGAAACATTGCCCAGCCAGTTGATTTGTGGAGCAAAGCAGGTTGCATCTAAGACCTATCAGTAACATCAGAAACTGAGCGTTACAGCCAACTATGTCAATCATCACAGTTCATATTTCTACCACAGTCTCCCTCTGTTTCATAATAATAATTTTGCAGCTTTTGTAGTTTCAAAACACAATAAGTTTCACCCATCCGCTTTCATGTTCAGCAAAGTCATATGCTCTAATCCTCTTCCATAAAACTCCATAACTTCCCAAATTCGTCTCAGTTTTACTCACTACCTTAGAGAAGTAGCATGCTCATATTAATTCATGGTAACTAACAACAAATACCGAGCCTAGCCCCACTTCTGACGGACAGCTAATCCAATTATCTAATTATTCCTCAACAATTATTTCCATTTCCAATGGAGCCAAAGACTAATTATTCTTTGCCTTTGGGATATAATGGAATAAAACAAAATGGCTTAAAACTGTATGTGCTTCTTATTTTGTGAAGTAGCAGTAAGTCGGTGCGATTTTCGAAGCAATTTTCATTTTGGATCATCCGTGCGCAGCCTCTCTATGTTTCAATAGGGGTAAGGCTTGCGCGCATCCAACACCCCCCCCTTACCCCGCCTTATGGCGGGAGCCTTTCGGGCGCTGGGGTAAAGATGTTGTTGTTGTTGTTGTTGTTGAAATAGGAAGTTGATCGCATCAGATAGAATTCAGCATTTCAGGAAAAAAGCGGAATGGTGAGTAAAGGACTGTTAAAACTGTTCCCCATATATCCCAAGACTTAAGGTTAATCATTTGCTGCACAATTTGGATTTCTAGCACCCTCTTCTCCCCTGTACCACTACATGTGTACATTAGTGACTGTGATTTAAATTCCTTTCAAATGAATACGAGTTTAGAACAATTGAATGCCAGACCATACAACTTTAGTCGAAAAGTTATTACTCCAAACAGTCAATCCATTCAATCTCCGTACAAAAATTGTTATTGAATCAGGACATATAAAGCACGAAGGTAAAACAACCGAATTTCAAGTTTGTTGTAAAATTGTGATAGGGAGATCCCTAAAAGCCCTACCTGCTTTTGCTCGTAGATAAACCAAGAGTTCCTCTCCAACCAAAGAACTCAAATGGTAGCCATAACACCACAAAGCCTAAGAACTATCATTAGCCAACAAGCCATTAGCATTAATCTTACCCAACACCATAGTCCATTAAAAAGCTCGAAAGATCAAAGGATCCTTGCATTTGAAAATGAATGTCGCAACTAGGAAAGGCGGATACTGAGTATAATTTGTTTAATAAAAGGATTGACATGAGAAAGATTTCTCCGTCACCACAGTACACCCTGTCAGCAGTATCTCGTGGGATGGTCATAGCATCCAATGAAACTCTCAACGAAGCAAGAGCGTCAGTCTCTCAATAGGATTGACAGCATCTTCTCTTGTTTTCTTTTTTCATCTATTAAAAAATAGAACACAAAAGTTTTGCACATTGACAAAGCTAGATGACAACTTTATTCCACAAGGACTAGCTAGACATATTTTTTAAAGATTCTGTCACCACTAACAAATCACAAAAGTGAGGATAACCATAGATCATCTTTCCTTATAGAGGTTCATGTTAGCCAGCCCCAAATTACAATATGAAAAAGGCTTCGTTGTTACTATTGCTGTATTTCCAGGCAGATTTGACTTGCTCGGAGAGAACGGTTATAGAGATAACAAAGCCATCCTGGCAAGTGCAATGACTTGGAAGCACATTATCATTCAGATGGTTTTCTCCTTATGGATGGACTAAATCAATTGAAATGGAAGAAAAAGAAGAAAGAACAGTTTCTAAAGTTGGGAAACTTCACTAGGCAAGTTCATCCCACTTTATACATTTGTCCAAGTGGACTGAATGAAAGGTGGGAAGGAACTAGAAATCAGACAATTCTGATTATTTAATTGATTTATTATCATAATCAGTGGTAACAAAAGTACTATACGGAGTACTTCTAATAAAACTGTAGGATAAATCTATATTCATTCAAAATATAGTATGCACAACAAACTCAGAAGAAGTCATATACTTCACACAGTTACTGTAACACCCTCAAAATCTGGGTATAGTAAACCCGTTCTTTTTTTCTTCTTGCTTTCTCTTATATAAACCTAGTGAAAAAGTATATTATTACCAACAATCATTGCTCTCCTTCAAAAAAAAAATAGGGAATCTTTCGTGACTCAAAACCATTTTCTAATGTTCCCAATCTTTTTAATGAAGTCTCAAAAACTCGGATTGTTACATTCTTACCCCCTTAGGAAAAGTGTCCCCAAAGCTAAACCCAAACCATGATCTTTACACACTTATACTATACAGATCTTCAATTCTGAACTAGATTATGATTATAGCGCATCTATGCAAGCAGGTCCAAGTCATAGTTCACTAGCTCAGCAAGTTAAAAGGAATGTTAGATTCATATTAGTATTTGTTGGGAATCCTCACTGATGATATGTTGTTAGTTGGCAAGCTAGTGCGATAAATGTGCGTCTATTAGGAAAAAAGTGATAATGACATAGTATTGTTAATTGTGATTCGAAATTGAGAAACTTTGCGTGAAAACAGTTTCTTGGGGTTCTATTGGACGAGCTTGGGAAGGACATAGGCTTGGAAGCAGGTTATGTTCCGAAGCAGTTTCTTGGGGTTCTATCTACTTCGACTCTAGCACCACGTCATCTCGAGTTCAAGAAAAGAAAAAAGTCCTTAAGTCCTTTCATATCAGACTACGATTTATTTATCATATATTAGATGCACTTCAAAAAATGAAAAGGCCCAACACACATCTAAGGTTCAATCTTGCTTTTTTCCCCTTTCTTTTTTCTACCTTAACTCCCCCATGTTCAAGTCCTACTAAAAGACATAAGCATTATAGAAGGGTTTTTATCATTCAAGGTCACAGATATTTGGTTACTAGACAAGACTAGAGGGACCAGTGGAGTCTTTTAGCCAACACAATGACCGTCTTGACTGTTGATATGTGTGGGAGCTATTGTGGTCTCCAGCACTCTTTTATAACTCAAAACCGCCCACTTTTTCTACCAACTGAAACCGAAAATCAAAGTTTCATATGATCTAAGTACCTAAGTGCTTCTTAGCTACAAAACTCATTTGACAAAGCATACTAGCTCTATTTAAAACAGAGTAACACCGAGATTCACAACCAATAGTAAAGAGGTCATACTTCATTTTATTTCTGACCGTAACTATTTGGCTCAACATTATCCCAAGAAAACCAGAAAGAGTCCAAGATGAATGGTGCAAATTTAACCCTATCTCTAAGTTTCCGAGAAACCAAGTCTGGTTGCACACAGGAAGCTAAGATTCCCATAGATTTGTTCTTCCTAAGCAATGTTATCCGTAGTACATGTGAAGTGTTAATGCGTTTAGGTAAATGTACAACGCAGAACATTCCTCCGAAAAGTCCCACTTACCTAGAGTCCCCTATGTAATTAACTTTCAACCAAATGTGGCAAGTAAATGTTCCTAAGAAGTTTTACTTCCTACAAGTTTGTCCACCAAACAACCATGACATTTTCCCAATTCCTCAAAAATGCCACATCCCAAGCATTCAACAATCAACCAAACAACTGCTAGATCTTCATACACATCCTAAAGTTGCAAAAACCTTCTTATATGACAACCAACTGAAGTATTATGCTAAACAATTCACGCCATCGAAACCATGACTAGAACTACAATTACGAATATACACATAGCAGCCCACACTCCCAACATGACATAATGACATGAACACATCAAATTATAACAAAAACCAACATTACAAATGCAACGAAATCGAAGGCGAACCTGAGACAAAGCAGCATTAGGATTAAGCCCCAAATCAGTAAGAGAAGGGATATCACCAGGCTCAACATCACCTCTAGAAGGCAACCCTTTCAACTGATCCAAAGCCGCAATCGTCTCCCTAACCTTCAACCCTTGCACATTCTCCCTAAACCCACCATAATTAGTAGGCATATCCTCCAGCTTGAAGGGCAAGTCATCCAAATGATACAAAGTACTCCCCCAAAAGTACTTCACCTCAACACCCTCATCCCTCAAAGCAGCTTCAATCTTCCCTTCCGATTTCGCCTCCTCGTTCGACACCTCCCTGTGCGCATACACAGCGTCCGCCCCGACCGCCTTGGCCAACTCGGCAATGACAGTCTCAGGCTTCCCAACTCTGACCACTAAATCAGACCCTCTTGCCTGCAGACTCTTCCTAAGGTCGGACACTGACTCAATCAAGAACGAGGCGCGATACGGGCCGGTTTTATCGAACCCGGAATTCGATTTCCCGTAATCTCTCGGGTCAAAGCAGTACAATGGAAGGACAGAGCTTGATTCATTACTAGCAGAAGTGATGCACTCGTTGTCATGGAGGCGTAGGTCGTTCCTAAACCAGACAATGGTAGCTCGCCGCGCTGCAGCCCCGTTAGCAGGGTCGGAGGGGCGGCGAGGGTTGAGAAAGAGAGGGTTTTGGAGAGGGGAAGCGGAAAAAGATGACTTCTTGGAGAAGTTTTTAGAAGGGGAAGTGGAGAGGGAGAGTGTGGAGAGGGAAGAGGTGATTTGAGATGGGATTTTGAGGGATTTTGATGGGGAGAAAAGTTGGGTAGTTTTGGAAGGGGTGAAGAAATGGGAAGGGAGTGCTGAGGAGAGAGAAAGTGTGAGGGATGCAGTTGGTAATGAAGAGATTGTTGTCTCTTTTTCTGGGGTTTCTTCTTGTTGAGTTTCTGGGTCTTTTTGTGGAGTATCCATCATCATCTCCATTGATGATTATGATGATGAGGTTGAAGCAATGAAGCTTGAGTTTGAAGATAAGATTTGGGAAGTGTGTTTTTTTTTTTGTTCTGCTCTTTTTCTTTCTCTTTCTCTCTGGGTTTTTTTGAAGATGATGTTATGGAGTTGGTACAATGGTATTGGAAGGGGTTGGTGTACAATTTCTCTTTTTTTTTTTTTTTTTTTTTTTTTTTTGGGAGTATAGTCTAGTACCCACTATATACAGTCTACAGTAGTGTACAAAGTATGTTGATTGATGTATATAATTGACTAATGGTAGTTTGGTCATCAAAAAAAGTAGAATGGAAACTATACTTATTTCACCTAATAGCTTGCCATTGAAGAACAAATAAGCCTACAAGACTAATGACTAGATTATGAACACACAAAATGAAAAATCGTTGAGAATTAGATCTAGAGTTAGTCACTCGTCGATTCATTATTAATTTGAGGTTTTAATATGCTCAAAATAATTTAAGATTGGGTCGTATTTACTCGTGGGTTGTACTGCACTGAATTGTCTCACTAAAGACTCAAGAGCCTTCTTTTTAAGTGTCGCCACTTAAATCTGTCTGCCACACTAGACCTTATGAGCCACCAGGGCGGTTGACCAAGCTCTCACTTCATAGCATTTCGAATTGATTTTTCTTAAAAAAGGAATTTGAAACTCTCCCACTCGTTGTTCTCTCAACACAAATAAATATTCCAAAATATTGAAAGTGTAGTAAAATTAGTTTCCATCGAAAAATGTTAAATTAGTACGAGTATTAGTTTTATTAAATTATGATTGATAAAATTCAGGCCAATTAGTAGGCATATTGAAAATGTAGTAAAATATTGAAAGTGTAGTAAAATTAGGCTCCATCAAATAATGTTAAACTAGTATTAGTAGTTATATTAAATTACGATTGGTAAAATTCAGGCAAATTCTCATATGAGTCAAGTCACAATTTTATTTAGTGAAAATGTGATTATTTAACATAGTTCATAATCATTGTAATACTTTTAGCAATCATTTTACTTCGTGTATAAACCACATTACTTGTAATTTTAGACTAAGAAATTTTTTATACTTTAAACCTCTACCAATTCGCTAAATAATTGTGAGTCAATTAGCTACAATAATTAGGCAATTAGCTAGAATGTCCCATGTGACATTAGAGCAGCCTGGTGAATTGGTTTAAGTTTGAGCGACAGAAAATGAGAGGAGAGAAATTCAGGACAAACAAAAATACCCAAATGAGATAATCAGAGTAAAAAAAGTTGCCAAAAATGGGAAGAATACCAAGTTTCTTGGTCGGTCATAATCATGCAGCATTGCGGAAGACAGCATTTCTTGTGCTTCTGGGTCAAGTTGTTTCCTTGGTCATGGCTCTTAAAACCTTCGCCTCTTCATATGTCGCTAGTCTTGGCAAGTCTCTTCTATCCCCCCATGTATCTTTCGGATTACGATGACGAGTTCAATTCAATTCAGTTCAGTTTAAAATTGTGTATTGGGATCACAAATTATTTTGGGTCAACCTAAATCTTCGTGCTTCATATGAATATAACGTGGGTCATTTGGATATGAATAGATGGAAACTAATAAAAAAGTTTTTAGTTAAGTTTTATCTTAACTTAGTTGCTCATGATTACTGTTCTTTTTCCGTTTCTTTCAATTCTTTATATTTGACTCGACTCTATTTTACATATTGGGAGTACAATTAAGTCAATTCCTGTTTAGTTCGTTGCAATGTAGCTTTAAATTAAGTTCGGGTTGAGTTTACGAGTTGAAGAGAACGTGACCTTATGATGTGATCATATTGATGTCTATGTTTAGGTGTTGATGCACCCATCACTCAGTCATTCTTCACATATTTATGCATAACTGCTGTTTATGGGAGTATTATGCTCTTTAGGGGCAACAAATTGGTGGTACACTACTACCCTTTGATCTTGATGTTACATACTTTGCTCATTTGGAAGATTTTGTAACCCAACTCAGTTGATTGTGTTTGGGGTTTTGGGGGCAATTTGCAGTTCCCTTGGTTAATGGTTGTACAGTCTCTCTATGTTGTTTTCAACATAGAGGTAAAGCTGCGAACATCTGACCCCGGTCCCTTGCTCCGCCATAGGCGGGAGCTTTTGAAGCACTAGGGTAACGTTGTTGTTTATTGCTGTTGTTGTTGTTGTTGTTGTTATTGTTGCAGGTCCCTTGGTACTATTATGTTCCTTTGGGATTCGTAGACGTTCAAGGCAATTACTTTGGTGAGTTGTATCTTGATATGTATGTTAATTACCTTGTCAAGTTATCATTTATGGAGTAATTAGTCAGTTTTCATGAATCTCATGATGCATTCAGAAAGATTGTGGTACATTAGTTTGGCTGCTGAACTCAAATACTCAATGTTGGTCTTTATCTAGCTCAATTTAGTTCTCTAGAGTTGCTTCACCAATAAGTGACTCAGATTGTAATCATGTCCATTTGTGTTAGGTCAGGATTGACTAATACAATCTAATAGGTGCATAAAGAGTTGATTGAAAGGCGTTTCAGTTATCATTTTATATTTTTATCCCTAAATTTTAGTTGATGGGTTGATGCTTCTAATACTTTGAATCTTTGATTCTACGCAGTTATTAAGGCATTGCAGTTTACATCCCTCACAAGTGTGACTTTATTCGACTGCTGGACTATACCTTGGGTAATGGTGCTCACATATGTCTTCATAGGCACCAGATACTCTATACAGCAGTTTTCTGGTGCTGCAGTATGCATTTTTGGCCTTGCCTTGGCGCTTCTCTCTGATACTGGTGTGGGCGGTGAAGGTTAGACATTGTGTCACACTTTCACCATACGCTACAAACTATCAACTTCTGTGAGGCACATTTATGTTCTCTTTACTGATATGAATGCTGCAAGGTCAAGAGCATAATTGTAGCCTGGCCTTTAGTGATTTGGCCGCAAACTTCTGTTATGATTTATGCGTCTGATCAGTAATCTATGGAAGTTTCTCAGGCTGATTTGATTTCACCCACTTTACGGCTTTTTTGAGTGAAAAATTTTAGATGGAGGAATGATAACGAGTTTTGTGTTTTCTTCCAATTTAAATGTCTCTTGTAAATGTTCAAGGTAATGGACCTCTAGCATCAAACATGGAAAATCCTTCTTAAAATTTCATAACTACTTATTATCATAGGTGGTATTAGAAGGTACTGTAGTGAAGATTATAGAAGAAAATCATTAGAAATTAGTGCGGGAGTTACTGTGGGATTTGACATGAAACATTCATAAAACCCATCACTATTCCTCCATTGCTATGATCTGATGCCAAACAAGCCGGAAATGATTGGAGCAAAGTTTAGGGCAAGTAGTCTAGCTGAAGCTAAATGTCATTTTGATTTTGACTCATCCCCACTATTTCTGAACAGCCCACATATCAGAAGTAAGAGACGAGTGCAAAATTTCGGAACTGCACAAGACAATCTTCTGTCTACTATGAACTACCAATCTATTAGCTGGTCCCTGTTTGCTTTCTTCAATAGTTCATGATACACAATGTCAACTTTAGTTGCGAAGGATACCAAATTAGCTCTCCAATCGATGTATAGCGTTGATAATTGTTCTGTTTTCCATTTCTAGACTGATTCATTACAGCTGGCTTCTTTGCTCAGGTGGGTCTAAACCTCTTCTTGGCGATTTCCTAGTAATTACTGCGACACTGTTTTATGCATTGAGCAATGTTGGTGAGGTAAATATTTTTCCTCTTTTATAATCCATTTTGTTCAAATATCTTTCTGATACACAGATGACTGCGCGTGATATAAGTTTTACAACTATGGGGAATTATAGACTGACAATTTAGCTACCTCTGTTGCTTGAAGTCTTCATATTTCTCAAATACTTGTGTGGGACAATTGACACCTGAACATACATATGGAGTTTTGACTCTCAGTATATGCCATTAAGGGAGATTTTCCTTAGCCGTATTTGACACTTGGATCCTAGTACAAAGAACATACCAGCATCTGCCAGCATCCCTAATCACCTATATACAACTGAATCAACTGTTTTATCTTGTACTAAGATGCGCTGTTCTCGTTGGTTCCAGGAATTCTGTGTTAAACAAAAGGATCTTGTTGAAGTAATTTACATGCTTGGCGTTTTTGGATTATTGTTTAGCATATGCGAGATGTATCCCTTTTTTCTTGATACTTTTTTTTTGTGAAGCTTTTATTATTGTGTATATAGTCCCTTTGTCATCAGAATTTGAGCATATATATGTTATGTAAGTCAGAAATTTTTAATAATGTGGTTTCATAACAATAACCTTCTATCAGTGCTATCCTAGAACGACACATTCTGAAGTCAATCGAGTGGTCTCCCAATGTGGTAAGCATGAACTTATCTAAGCATATTCTTAAATTTTAACATGTACGTCATGCATTTAGCAAATATGTTAAGTTACATTGAATTAACTGTCTTTAGATATTGGGGTTTGCTGGTTATGCTGCGTCAACATTTCTGTTCTACACGCTTCTTCCTTTTCTATTACATGTAAAGAGATAATCCTTCTAGAGTGATTTGTCAGTTACATTTTCATATAGAACTTGCCCTTCATTTTCTCATTGTTTTGTAAAAGAATTCTTGTTTCTCCAAATGACTGTTCTGATGCAGCTAAGTGGTGCGACATTGTTCAATCTCTCCTCTCTTACTTCTGATATGTGGGCTGTTCTGATCAGAATATTCTTCTATCATCAAGCGGTACTGTTTCCATAAGTACCATCTTTTATAGATGTTTCTCCTACGCTGATGTCTAATTTTGAAGTTTCATCATGCTCTACCCCTCGACTACATTGCTGATGTGATAATTTGAAGATCTTGTGTATGTGTATCTGCAGGTTGGTTGGTTGTATTATGTTTCATTCGCAGTCGTGACTGTTGGACTTGTCATTTATTCCTTAAGGTTCATCCTGGCTCTCTTGCATCTTCTTTTTTCCTTCACTTTACAAAAGCTATTTACCTTATTGTACAATACCCTTGTACTTTCTGCAATTCTATATATTTACTATCACTTGTTGTTAAGAAATGCATAAACAAGACTAGCGCGACACTAGGTGATCTAGAAACTTTGACATTCATAGATCATATGTCGTTAATCGTTATAAAAGGGAGTCACAAGCAGGAGTTATTGGCTATTCAGACATATTGCCAGGGTTAGGTTTGTGTAGATAGTGAAGTTTTTTTGTTTCTCTTCCTAGCCCTTTTGAGCTGAAGAACATGACACTCCTGAATCACATAACGAGTAGGATGAAAATTGGGATATTTTTGCTGTGCCTAACCAGCTTCTGGACTGGCAAACGATTTCTCTTACAGTCCGGGACATCTTTTTCTTTTAAATGCAAACTAGTGTTCAGAACAATGTCATCAACATGAGTGGCATATGATGTTCCTCCATTCGTAAGAATTATAATTGTGTTTTTATACAAACTTTAAATTTACACTGTTGGTCTGTTTAGAAGCCCCAAAATTCTGGACTGGCAAAAGATTTCGCATGGCTCATGTCCACTGATGCTTCTAGAGTTCTAGGAACTGGTTTGAGTGAATATTCTAGCTGTTGTGATAGAGTTGTAGCCAGGTCTGAGTTGTTCTGGATTGTGTAAGCATTTGCAACACTCGTCCTTCCAAAGGCACAAAAAAACTTGCTCTACTTCCATATATTGTCTGGGCACCTGGTGAATACATATAATTGCCTCCATAACTGCAGAATGACTAGGTTCTCCTCGATTTGTTCTCTGAAGCTTGGGGGTAACCCTGACTTTTAAGGCCATTTCCGCAACCTCTCCTTGACTTGGTGTGCCTTGCTGGACATCCAATTATTTTCCAGCAACTCTGACGGGTTATTACTGAGTCAGTAGTGTTTGCAGCTGTCTCAACTTGTGTGACCTGTACTCGAGAGGGCACATTCTGTCTCCATTATGGCACGACATCAATCTGTGTCTCTCTTTAAGCGTGATAGACGCTGCAGTGTCCACTGCTTGAATTAGATTAAGGAGCAGTATATGCTTCTCTTACTGAGTTCCATATGCATAGTTCACACAGTTTAAGTACGAAAACCACCAGTCTGATTCGTTCTGCTACTGAATTCAGTTCATCTCTTCAGTCTTCACAAAATGTAGCTATCTCAGTTTCTTCGGGTGGTCAACAAGACTCCTTATGTGCATTGTTTCAACTTTACGTTCAATTGAGCCATTGAGGTTTAGGTGTTACATAGTTACGCCCTGAGGAAATTGGCCCTTGTTTCGCTTTCTTTTTTCTGTTGAGGAGGAGGATAAGAGGATACAGAGAGGATATATCATTGCCAGATTTGATTGTATAGATGAGCTCCATCATTCCTGACGATGGTTGCCTTAGCTTGCGTGTCTTAAGTGTATCGTCTTTTATATGTTAAACACATTATCCGGTCAGACGACAAGCATGCATGGTCGAGAGTCTAGACATCTTCTAATAGAACTTGCTGCTTTCTACAGTGAGAATGCTTCTACAGCAATGAGCAGTGCAGATGGGCGACGGGAGGGCGAATACCAAGTCCTCACTGAGAAATGCACAGAATCAGGAGGTGACATACTCGAAGCATGAGAAAAAGTGGCATATATACTTCTATAATTTGACTCAAACTTCACAAAATGTCAATGTTCATTGATCCTTCTACTGTTCTACGGTTCAAGTAAGATATCAACGGCATGTAATAATTGTATCTCGGCTCCCCACCAATTTCTTGTAAATAATTATTGATTTTTAGTGTAGCAGTATATCCTAAATTCATAATTGTAGCCATTATACCTTTTCTTTGTGACTTTATAAGCTTTTCCCTTTTGCTAGCTCCCAAAAATCTAGGAACCAGGTGATTTGCTTCTTTTTTTTCTCCATCCTTTTACTTTTGAGTAGTTTTTATCGTTTATATCTTACAGGTATGGTTGTATTTACTCTGTAGTAATTCAATAATCTCAAGTTTTGGTTCGTGTCATAAAAACATTCATATATATGAAGTGTATGGAGGTGTATGGAGGTGTATGGAGTATGAACCTACTCTCTGCATTCGTGAACGGTGAGCCTATTGTCATTTCTCTGTCTCTTTTTAATTTTGTTAATCACCTTTCAACGTGCTTTTTCTTTTTACCCTTGTCATTATTCAATAACGAAAGATATCTAATCTAAATTACTAATTCATAATCCTTTAAAGTAAATAAATAGAAGAAAAAAAAAATCCAATGCATAAGATCGGATACGAGTAAATTGGGATAAACTATCGGAAAATTTTCTGCTAAATGCTCATCCAATCTCCCACGGCACGTACCAAAGGATTCACGAGAAAACCGAGTTATTATGTACTAGTAATAACTCGGTTTACCCCAAAAACAAAATAGCCCTAATCCCTAACAATTAGGATCAATTAGGGTGAAGTATTTTTGTGTTTAGATGTGTTTTTGAGCTACATGCAAAGTTCAAAAAACTTGGTGGCTATGGTGAAATAGTTGGCTCTTTTTAGAGAGGAAGAAGATGATGATTCTTTCCTCAATTTTTTGGGTTTATTTTTGTGTTGAAAATGATTAGTTCTCTAAGTCTAAACATGGATTAGACTCTATATAGTGGTGGGTTAAATTAGTAAATCAAATTTACTAATTTGCCCCCACTTACATTAACCAACCTTTAAGGTATA
>JBBYHQ010278719.1:0-22028 GCA_038382645.1 Spergularia azorica
ACCATTAAGAACTCTCATTAAAAACTGTGTGATTCAATATTCAGACGGTGTGATTGCAAATTCAAATTAAAACATTCGCATTATAGAAGTAGCATTTCATCAAATTTCTTGATTCTAAATCGGATCTGGATCGGAATTGCATCATTCGAAGTCGAAACCTAAAAATTAAGCCAAATTGACCAAAAACAGGAACGAATTTCATGAATATATTCAACAAAAGTTAGTACTAGCTTTTAATTTGCGGTTTCGAACCTTAGCAGCGGGGGCGTCGACAAGAAAGAGAGCCAACGGTTGCGCGAGAAGAAGAAGCGCCGGTGACTGGTAGTGGTGGCGGAGTGGGAATACACGGCGGTGCAAATGCAGGAGAGAGGAGAGAGAGAGAAGGGCGATCGGGGGATTGTTTTGGAGGGGAGAGAAAATGTGTTTGTGAGAAATGACGTAGGTCTCGATGACCCCTTGGTCTATTCTTCCGTGTGTTTCTTTGGGCGCATCTGAGCCCTCCATTTGTTCTGGATTCCAGGGTTCAGATGAGGACTCACGGACTCACCAGAGTAGGCGGACTCATCTGAACCCGCCTGTATATATATAATTATGTTCCTTTAAGATGTCTAAACCACCTAGAGCAATTACACTCTGATCAAGGTATATATAGCTAGGCCGGAGATTAGCTACCGGTCTCCTAAACGACTTCCTCTTAGGGACTGTGCGTCCTACCGTCCCCCTAGGAGGGGTGTGCACACTCGGGTCTTTAGGATCGTTTTATTCTCGATGCTCTAGTGTTGGATCGGCTTGGGGTAGGACCCTTGCGCAATAAATTATATAAAGAATGCTAAATAAGATTAACGTGGTGATGAATACCACTGTGCGCGCTCTACCCGACTCGTGCTTTAAGCATGCGAGTCGTGCCTTTCGTGTCTGTCGAATTCTTGTGTTGCTGATATGAGAACGACTCGTGCCCAGTGAGGCACGACTCGTGTCAGGTCCTTTTCGGGCCTTTGTCCCTTTTTGCGTTGCTAATCAAATTCTTGTTAGCTACGTGCCACGCGTATCTTACTTCTTTTGATGCTTATTTTCTTACTCAGCCTGTGCTGACGTTCTTTATGTTTGGGTTTGTTCCCTACCCTATTCTGGGGCTTACGTCATTCTCGATGGAGTAGTTGACAGGTCTTGAAGGTGATTGCTTGTCTGCTTGGATGTCGATTGCATGGCATGGGGTTTCCTACAATTATTTCGTCATACATTTGGATTTTATGAACGATTGTAATTTATTTCATTTGGTTTGATTTTGGTTTGTAAACTTAGCTATAAGTCTTCCGCTGACATTCGTTGTTTCTTTTATGAAGTTTGATTTAATAAGCCTTGCCGTTGACTTGGTAGTCCACGGCGGCATAACAGTCCTTAATTTTCTTATTTAAAACTGTCGAAAATTTAGGGTTGTTACAACTACTCACTTAGGGAGAAACTACAAAATGACAAAATGGAATAACGGCTAAATCTGCAAGCTAAGTACAGTGCACATGGCCAAGCCAGCTAATCATTGGATAATCATTGCATAGGGATTATCCGAGGTAGGTGAGATCTTCCTTCCAGAAGAGTGCTGAGTTGTTCCTGATGTGCTGGCAAGCTTCTGGAAACAGTGAGCTGTCTTCTCATTTGAATTCTTCCTTCCTTCGATCATTTGCGCGCCAAAGCTGCCAATGCTCTGTTCAGGTGCCAATTTCTGCAAGACTGCATCAATACCTTCCCCTTCAAAAGATCCTTGACCCCAAGGGTCGAATTCTGGATATTTATTCTGGATATTCATCATTTGCCAAATTATGCAACAAAATTTACTACACCTTTAATTATTTTTACTACAAATTAGTCATAGAAACTTTTTTTTCACTTGTCTACATATAGACTCCTACTATTTTCGTAATTAATTATAAGGAAAATGCACAATATCATTAATGCATTATCAATCCTTGGGTTCAATTTCTCGCGGATCTGTTGGTAAAACACTTAGTAGATTGTTCCATATCAGATCTAGAGTTCTCTTTCAAATCAACTCATCAGGAAATTCAGTTGTTAATAGGACATTAAGATCGTGTGCTCTAATTAAATTTTATCCTTTAATTATGATTAAGCAAGATGTAGTGTTAGCTAAATCGATTTAGGTGCGATGCTTTGACTAATTAGTAAAAATATATTTAGTAATAGAGGATTATGGAGTCTTCCGGAGAATTCCGAGTTAAGGAATATTATGTGTTTAGGAATACGATATATATTAGAATACGTGTTTAGAAATATGTTATGAAATAGTTTTCGTAAGGGTCAAGTCATTGTAATAGTATAAATAGAGCCTACCTTAAGGTCATTGTAAGCAAGTTATTATTACTGAATTATATTGAGTTTATGAGTTTCCCAAATATCGTACGTTATAATTCTTTTATGGTATCAGAGCCTCTTTCCTAGAGGACTCTCGAAGATTGCTTCCGCTGCCTGCCGGTGGGCATGTGATCGATAATGCCTGCCGGCGGGAATTAGTTAATCGCTGGAGTATTTATCGTTCGTGATCTAGTGTTTTAGGGATTTCGTTGTTCGTCAGAGTTTTGATCGTGATTTAATGTTTTAGGGTTTTGTCTTTCAAATTTATTAGGAGTAATATTATTACGAGTCTTACGTTCGGTTTTAATATGTTTGAATAAAGCCCCCTCCATTTGTTATTTGGATTGTTGATGAAGTCGAGATAGTGTTGTTGTCGGTGATCGATCGGCGGTTTCGTGTGCTCGATCAAAAGAAATTCCGTACCTTCGGTATGAGAAATTGGATGATTTATTGGTGCGCTTTGCTAGATTTGTTGTGTTTGCCGTGGGTTGGCGCCGTAGGATTCGGCACGTGGCTGGTATCTTTTTGTCATTGTACGTAGCTATTTGGGTAAGTCGTCGGCAAATTATAGGGCTAAAGTGAGTGGAGTCTGTGCGTGTTTGGCTCGATTATTTATGGACATTGGTTGTCGTGGGTTTTGTGATTTTATTGCTCACGGTGAGCCGGTGACGTTGTGTTGTTCGTTGTTCGTTATTGTTTTGTTTGGTTGAAAACACTCTTTTGCCATTTTGGTGGTTTTTGTGTGATTATTTTAGGCCGATCAAGGAATGGGGGAGTACCCCTACCAGTCATGTCTGGTATTTTCAGGTGAAGTTGATAATGACGACTTCACGTTTTGAGACCATGTTTATTCATGATATTTATTTTTGGTTCTTTTTAGATGAAGCTGATAATGGTCGCTTCATGATTTATGAGACCATGGTGATTCATGGTTCCCTTGTATCTGTCGTTTAATGGTGAACTTGATTATTTGCGATTCGTGGTGTTCTTTGGGTGACGATCAAGTGAGTTCGAAAAGAATGATGTTTTGCGACCACGACAATCAACGTGCTGGATTTGAAGATCTTGACGGAGTTAATTTGTTTCCTTATCGTTTTGCCAAACTCATTGTAATTTTAGTCAAATTACCATGAGTTTGAGGAGGGTAATAGAGGATTATGGAGTCTTCCGGAGAATTCCGGGTTAAGAAATATTATGTGTTTAGGAATACGATATATATTAGAATACGTGTTTAGAAAGAATATGTTATGAAATAATTTTCGTAAGGGTCAAGTAATTGTAATAGTATAAATAAAGTCTACCTTAAAGTCATTGTAAGCAAGTTATTATTACGGAATTATATTGAGTTTATGAGTTTCCCAAATATCGTACGTTATAATTCTATTATTTAGCTAGTATTCTAACTCACATAATACATACTCCGATCCGTATTATCGCTAGCTAGCAAGAAGGTAGCAGCCCATAATATTCTAGCCGGCTCATTCATGCATGAATGTATGCATAAAATCTATAACTTATTGCACGTCTTCACTCTTCATATTGGCCAAAAACAGCCCTATATAAAGGGGTGAGAAATTAAGTTTCAGATACAAGAAAAACAATCTTCCTCTCTATTATCTTTCTCTACTACTCCGTACTAAACATGGCAAATTTAAGAGTTACTCTTCTTCTCGCTACTTTAATGGTGGCCTGTGTGTCCTTTACTACTGCCGATTACAGATACTCCTCTTCCCCACCACCTCCTCCCGTAAAAGAAAACCCACAACCAACACCGGTTTACAAGTCTCCACCAGTGTACTCACCCCCAACTACGGTTTACAAGTCGCCACCGGTTTACTCACCTAATAAAACCCCTACCATTTACAAGTCACCACCAGTACGTGAATACCCACAACCAAGCCCTGACTACAAATCTCCCCCACCATCGGAGCCCGAGAATGAATACCCACGACCAACCCCTGTCGACAAGGCTCCACCAGTCGATAAATACTCGCAACCCACCCCGGTTTAAACATCTTCACCACCAATCGTTCACGAGTACCCACCCGTTCATGAAAACCCACGACCAACTCCTGTCTATAAATCTCCACCTAGTCCTATTTACCCATCAGTCTACAAGTCCCCGCCACCCACCCCAGTTTACACATCTCCACCGCCTTAAGTGCAGAAGTACACGCCACCTGCTCCAGTAGTGTACAAGTCTCCCCCAGTTTACAAGTCCCCACCACCGCCAACCCCGGTTTACGGTTCTCCACTGGTCCAATCACCTCCAAACGTCGACGCTTCACCCCCTCCGCCTTACTGAAAATCATCAACTATTCGTGATGATCAAGGTAAGCTCCGCTCTTTGTTTGACAATATATCACGCATGCATGAAAAAAATTCGGCGTCGTGTGCATGTGTTAGGAGTATCTTATGATATATTGTATGTGTGGGAAAGTATATTTCCACCGTAGGAAATAAGTTAATGTAGGAATAATATATTCCACCACTTAGGAAATAATATGTTAGGAGATATATGTGGCGGCTAGGGTTAGCCCGAAATTATGTAATGTAATGTGGTATAAATACCACCTATTATTAATGAGAAGGATAACCAAGCGATTATCAACCCTAATTACATCTTATCATATATGCATGTAGTTATGTAGGCATAGCTACCAATACCATGCAGGATCAGTTGTTTACGTTGCATGATACATACCTAATTATTAGTTTTTTTTTTTTTAATTTTGGTAATGGTAAGAGGACTACTACTAGATTTTTTTTATATATTCTAGTCAAATTGTTTCAAACTAGATCATAAGATATTGAAAATTTTATGGCGTGTGTATTGATTGTTTTAAATTTCATGGACAGATGAAAAGAAGCTTGATAAAGTGACGAGACAAACTGTGATCAAAGTACGTGGAAGACAAATATCTTTCGGAATTGAAGAATGATCAGTTGTTCATCTATTGTTATTTGTTCATTTATATATTCAGAATTTGTATTGTTTGATATCAAAAATATGTTGAAATTTTACCTAAGAAGAGTGTTTATTATTTTATGATCAACCAGCTTAAATGTGCTGGAATATTATACGGGTATTAGCTTGGAATTTTTACCTTTTTAAATACGTTTTTGCCTATAAATGTTAAAGAGAGCTCCACATGTGAGTGTCACACATTGGAAAAAGAGGAGAGATGTGACATGTATATAAACTAAGGAGTTACTCCACTTATTGCCAATTGTTTTAGGATGGAACCTCTTTGAGTTTATGACGTGGACTCTAATCTCTCTCCTCCTACCGGGTGCGGCCCAGGCCCAAATTAATATAAGGCGCTAGACGAGGAAATTATACGGAGTAGATTGAATGAAAAAGGTCAAAAATGTGTTGTATTAACAAATAAATCATATGTAATGGGTTAACGCTTAAATCTAGCGTACATCGAAGATCTAAAAAAAGATTTCATACCATAAAGGGAATATGTAGTAGAGAGTCCTGTTAAAGGAGTACTTTAGAAACGGATTAAAGTGGGAACCGTATTCATGTCCAATTATCAAGATGGTAGACTATAGCGGAAGCGTAGATTGATCCAAAGCGAAAATAGTGGTGGTGGGTAAGGATCTCCCCAACAGGATGGGATGTCAGAGGGTGAGAGAAAGATATAAGTTAGGAAGCATGACCCTAGACCCTACATAATATATAGGATGTCTTATTTCTTAATCGAGTCATCCTTGAATAAGGAATAACTGACTAGTCTTTACACATATTTAGCCCATACTCTTAATAGACATTTATGTCATTTATTTGCTTAATAATAAACACTACAAGAAACATGTTGATTTGCGACGGAGCAAACTCGTCGCAAATGAGCCACAACTCGTCGTAATATTTAGTGAGATCTTACTAAAAAACAATACTAGCATAGGGTAAAACCTTAAACTTTATTCCGAAAACCTTAAACAAACCAAAGTCAAAACTTAAGCGTGTTTAGCAAATATAACAACATATTACAAACTCCCACTAGTCCTTCATATAACCTTAACCGAAATGACACCCACATGAGTTGTATCCTCATGATTTACCTTATTGGGTGACAGTACCTTAGTAAACCTTAGACGAATCCGTATAATGGATCAGCTTGTACAAATATGTTCTATAAACACCTTTAATTCCCCTCTGGATTCTTTCTTTTACAACATGAAACTTCCACTTAATTTAATGTTTCGGACTTTTTTGCGCTCGTGTTGTTGGAATGTAACACAGCCGCTCTATTGTCACAAAACAACCTTAATGATCTTTTGACCGTATACTCCACCTTTGAATCAAGTTCCGTAGTTGTATTACTACATGATTGGATGCATCAAAATATATGTTGAAATATATTGATTACTATCACAGCATCCACTTAAGTGGGAGTCACAATACCAAATGATCTCTAGTTAGCTGATCCGACCTCTTGAATGTGAGCATGATGTATGACCTTAGAGGTATTATCCAAATGAGTACTTTCAATCTTTTCTTGCTTCAATAATCTCTCTCCCCCTTACATACAATTCAAGTGTAAGACCGTATTCCGTAATTTTGAGAACTTTTAATATTTTGGGCATTACTATTTTGGGTGTAATTAAATGTTTTACTTAATTCAAAAGTGTTTTACTTAATACTATAATTGATTAAATAGTGAAAAATTGTCTTTCAGATTTTAGAGCTAATTATGTTTTAACTAGTTTTTTTTTTTTTTTTTGTAAGATTGTGATCTTCTTATTCATCCATTTAGGGAATAAAAAGGAGAGTAACCTTACAAAGGGACACCACTAAAGTTCAAAACAACCGGGAAAATAAAACACTCAGCTACTTATATACTATCACACTTCTTTACCCAAGCATACACTCTAATGCTAACTATGTCTTTGACATTTCTTACAATCAAAGCTGCCTCATGCTCAATACCTCCAAAGAGCCAAGCATTTCTTTCTTGCCATATCATGTAGACTGTAGCTATCAGGCTACATATCATCCATTGGTGTTTCCAAATGTCTTCTGCGCTTCCTCGGATTCAACCATTTTACTTCATTTTCCAAGCATTTCGGTTGCCTCTTTATTGCGAGCCAGTTCAGTATGCTCCTCCATATTTCATTAGCATATGAACATTCAAAAAATAGATGCCTGTGATCCTCTGCTCTCTCCTTACATAAACAACACCTATTAACCAAGATCATACCTCTTGCACAGATATTATCCACAGTTGCTAAAGATTTCTGAATTGCCAGGGCTGTGACAAAACCGTGCTTTGGTAGATTAATTGCCTTCCATACCACCTTATGCCACTTATTTTCCTGGTATTTCTTCCTGAAATGCTGATAGCTTTTAGCTGCATTGTATCTCCCATTCCTCTGCCAACTCTGCAATAGGTCAGCAGCAGCTGCAGCAGTTCCAGCTGTTAGCAAAATCTCATCCCTGACAATGAGAATGTCTTTCCAAGTTTCAGCATCTCCTGTTTTCTTGATGACCTGCCAGATGCTTTTCTCTTTCAATTTATACTCCTTTATCCAACAAAACCAAGCACCCTGATTCTCAGATTGAAGCTGGCATAACCGCTTAGCTATCATTGCCTTATTCCAAGCCAATACCTCTTTGATATTCAGACCACCCTCCTTTTTGAGAGTACAAAGTCCCTCCCAACTTTTATAGACCATTTTCCTTTTACCAGCCTCAATGTTCCGCAAAAAGTCTTTACAAAGCTTATTGATCTGCTTTATAATTTCCTTTGGCAAAAGTAAACTAGCACACTAGTAGTTTTCTAGGCCAAAGATCACTGAGTTGATCAATTGCACCTTTCCTGCATAGGAGAGCATAATTGAGGACCAGTGATTCAAAGAGTGTTTGATTTTGTTGATTAGAGAGCTGAACATATCCTTTTTGAGCCTAGCAGAGTTCAATGGAATTCCTAAATATCTGAAATGAAAGCATCCTTCAGTGAAGCCTGAGATACTGAGCATCTGCTGTTTGACCTCATGTCTAACACCTCCAAAATAGACATCAATCTTAGCTTGATTTGCCTCCAGCCCTAAGATGTTAGCAAAGATTCTTAAGCACTCAACCACAGCCTGCATAGAAGGCACATCCCCTCTTATGAAAATCATAAGATCATCAGCAAAAGTAAGATGTGTGAGTCTGATTCTAGCACACTTTGGGTGAAAGCTAAACTGGTTTTTCTCTGGCATCTCCCTTAAATATCTTGAAAGAATTTCCATGCTCAACACAAACAGATAGGGGGATAAAGTGTTAGATATGCAGCTCATGATCCACTTTATAAACTTCTCAGGAAATTTCAGGGCATCCAAAGTAGATCTAATAAAACCCCAATTCACAGAATCAAAAGCCTTCTTGATATCAACCTTGATTAAATTAGGCATCTTGGGGAGACATGCTTTTGATTGTAACCCTTCACTACAGTTTGAGAAAGTGTCACATTGTCAAAAATATTCCTGCCTCTGACAAAGGCTGCCTGTTCTTTCCCCACCAGACTTGCCATCACATCTTGAATTCTATTGGCAATGATCTTAGTAATGGTTTTGTAAATCACTGAGCAGCATATTGGTCTAAAGTCTGCTACACTTGATGGATGATCCTTTTTTGGGATTAGAGTGACCATGGTAGTGTTAGCTTGCTTAGACATCCTGCTGGTTCTGAAAAATTCCCAAATGGCTTGACAAAAGTCCCTCTCAATTATCTCCCAAGACTCTTGAAAGAAGCCAGCTGAAAACCCATCTTGACCAGGAGATTTATTTGAATCCATGCTAAAAAGAGCCACTTTGATTTCATCCTTAGTTACAGGTTGAATGAGAGTGTCTGACTGCTGCTGATTTAGGCAAGCTCCTTTTCTAATAAAATCAGTATCTAGAGCCTGAACTGGTTTCTCCTTACCAATTAAATTCTCATAGAACTCAATAAAGGCCTTAAAGATTGCTGCTGGAGTTTCCTGATGCACTCCATTCATATCCATTATCTTCCCAATCATGTTCTGGTGCTGTCTTTCTCTGATTCTCTAGAAGAAATAACTGGTACTACAGTCAAAGTTATTAATGTGTGTTATCTTAGCCCTTTGCCCCAGCATGCTTAACTCAGCCATCTTTAGCCTGCAGTACTCCCTCTTAGCTTCCGCCACAACCTTTTCTTTGTCAGGATCATTCCTTAGTCCACTCAGTTCCTCTTGATGCTTCAGGAGCTCATTTTTGCACCTCCTAACTTGCTCAGAGAGGTTAGAGAAGGAATTTTTATGTAGCATAGAAAGGGCATGCTTTGTTAGCTTGAGTTTCGGAAACAATTTGGCCATATTATCCCCTTTTACCTCTTGTGACCATGCCTGCTTCACTGTTTCAAGAAAGTTAGGATGCATTGCCCAGCAATTCAGGTATCTGAAATTTTTCCTAATTGTAGGAGGAGGAAAAATGGTCACTACACAAGGAGAATGATCAGACATTCCAGAAGGTAGAAAGTCTACAACTGAATCAGGATATTGAAGAAGCCACTCCTTATTTATCAGAGCTCTGTCCAACTTAGTCCAAGTTCTTCTATCCCCATCTTGGTTGTTTGTCCAAGTAAGGACTTGCCCTTGATTGCGCATATCCATCAGATTACAGGTTGATATGCAAGCATTAAAGTCATCCATATCTCTCTGCACAGGAGCAAAGCAGCCTGACTTTTCTGAAGCATACCTGATGACATTAAAATCTCCAATAACTATCCATGGTTTTTGAAGAACTCTAAGTCTCTCTAAGTTACTCCATAACTCCTCTCTCTCCTGAGCATCATTACTACCATAAGTAAAAGTTATTTCCATTTCTTTATGAGAAATTCTGTGCTCCACTCCACATTGTATGAACTGAGCATGAATCTCCTTAATATCCACCTCCACATGCTGAGTGTTCCAAACAACCCAGATTCTTCCATTATAATGGGTGGAGTAATTGGTTACTACCTTATAATTGCTAAACCTCTTCTTCATAATACTATCAGATTTCCTTACTTTTACTCTTGTTTCTAATATTCCCATTATATTCACCCTATATTTCAGCATGAGGTCCTTTACCTCACACTGTTTGAGGGGGCTATTCATCCCCCTCACATTCCATGCTGCAAGGATCATTCAGGATCAGGAGGCTTATCCTCCCCTACTGCATCCATCTGCTCATTTCCCACCCATATGGCATTTAACAGCCCAACACTTAGAGTATCAAATATGTTTTTCAACACAGTAGGGACAACCAAAGCTGAAGATCTAGGTTTTTTTGCACTTGATTCCCTGACTTTATGGAATCCCATCTCTTCCACAACTTCATGAGAGGTTGGACTTTCATGTTCATGATCCTCTACAATCACCTGCTCCTGAACAATCTCCTTTGGTACAGTGACCTGCATTGTTGGCTTCATTACTCTCCACTGGTTTTTCCACAGCTTTCTCAACAGGTCTATAAACTTGCTTGGTTTTTTTCTCCTGAACTTTTGGCTTGCTCTTCCTACAAGTCTGTAATTCATGAGCTAGTTTCTTGCAACCTTGACATTAATACAGAACCCATTCATACTCAACCTTCAGCTCCATAGTCTCAGCAAAAAGGGGTACTCAAGGTTACATATTCTGGCAGCTGTTGAGAAACATCTACCTCAATCAAAACCCGAGCAAATGACAGCCTATCCTTATGAGTTGTCGTATAATCTGCATACATAGGTGTCCCAATTTTGCTCGAGATTTTGCTTTGAGCCTTTTCTGTCCAATACCAGGGGTCAAGATTAGGAAATAAAACCCAAACTGGTATGTGAGAGATTGAATCAATTTCCTGAGAAAAAGAAGGTGACCAATGCTTGAGAATTAGACAGTTATTCCCCAATTTCCATGGCCTTGCCTTCATTACAGCATCCATATCAGTTTTTGTGTGAAATCTGAAAGTAAACCACCCCCTTTTAAAGTATTGCACATCAGGAGAAATAATTTTTCCCCAATTTTTACTCACAAATTCCTTCATCTCCTTCACCTGTGGTTTTGCTCCCAAAACATTACCCACTAGAGTACATTTCCATTTTTCAAGTTCCTCCCCAATATCATCCTCCTCTATTACAATAGCCTCCTCCTGGTTAATGTCCTTATGCATATGCAAACTCATCCCAATCTTAGGCTTATTGCTAACAACATGACTCCAAGTTTTGGTTGCAGTAATTTTCTCAGGCACCGACTCATTAGATAGAGGTTTTTCAACATTTGGCCCAGATTTTTCATCACTCACAACAGTAGCAGAAATTCCATGTAAACCTGAGCTATTATTCTTAGGAGAAGTAGAAATAGCGTTACCTGACTTCCGGAATGCATCACCGATGACGTCTTGTAGAAACACCAGTGATCGGGATTCTTCGTTGAGCTGGGTTTTTGTTTCCGTCTCCGATTCTGCCTCTTTATTCTCAAAAGTAGTACTACTAGCTTCACCTTGTTGCGGGGGATCCGGCGGTAGCTTTGGTTTCGGTGGGCGTCCACGTTTGGCCATGGCTTTGAGCTTTTTGGTGATGAAAATGGTGTACGGAATCAGAGGGAATATTTTGCCTCACGCCAGACCATAATTTTGTTTTAACTAGTTTTTTCCCCCGTGAGTTCACGGGATTGCTAAAAATTATGAGTGATTAGCGTCCGAGGACAAAAATAATATACTATGTATCCCCCCGAATTTGTTTTACTCCAAAGTTAAAGGAAAATGAATAAGAATTCTCGAACATGGCGATAGTCACCGTCGATTATAATAAAATTTGTGCGTAGCTATCGTGTTCATTATTATCAATATCTTAGGGTGATTATCCATGACAAACTTTCTCTAAAACAATAGAAGGGTAACAACCATCTCTCTTTCAATATAAATGTTCTAAACCAATTTCATATATATAAACAATCTAAAGGTCCACATTGAGAAGTGAGTATCATTTGTCCATTATTCTTGTATCTCATTCCCTGCACCTCAGCAGTCACATTTAATAGAAATCATTTATCTTAAAAAGAATTATGAATTTATCAAACATTTTTTGTGAATTTGTAAACTTCTGATTGGAGAGATACATGTAGTAGAACACAACATAATACAGAAGATATTCATTACCAAATATAAGCCTATTTTGCGTGTGTTATCATCCTAGATAATTTGTCTCTTATTGAAATTATGTTTGCGGGCATGCATTCTTACACAATAGAAATCTTCGTAGTTAGTTAATTAATCAAAGTGGTTATAGGGTAAAATAGCAGAAATAAGGAAAATTGTAATTTTTTTATTTAGGACATGTTAACTTAAACATTTGTCGTTAGTCACTGAATGATTTGATTTTCAAAGAAAATCAAACAACATTGAAAAGTAACAACAATAAATAAAATTAATAAGTACCAACATCTATCGAAGTTGTTGTATAAGGAAGTCATTTGCAATTTTCCATTTGACTTTGTTATGCTTCTTTATGATCAACTGTGAGTACCAACATCTATCTAAAATAATATTCCGTATATTATTCACAACAGTGCCCAATTTTCAAACATTCCTTATTTAAAACCCTAAATTAAAAAAAGTATCGATGTATTCAAACTTTTATGAGAAATTTCATCTCCTGATTAAATTTTGTAACAGTTGGTGAGATACATATGTTGGACAATGTATGGACGGAACGGAAATCAATCAAATCTTGAATCCTTGTCTTAAGGTCAACTTGTTTGTGGACACATACATCTCTTACACTTTAAGGTCAACGTGTCTATTTCAAACTTGTCGTTTAAATCATCTAATCTTCTACACATTCTTTATGTGCTTATCATTTAAGACTTAGAATATTAGTTTAGACATAGATCTAAAATACAAGTTAATAACGTCTTACACAGAAAGTGAAATCCCATAATGGATCGGACTATTTTTTGTAATCATTTTTAATTAATTTTGGGAGAGTAGTCTGAGGGGGCGTTTGGTTCATGATTTTTGGGGGGATTGGAAACGGATTCGATTACCTCTCCGTTACATTGTGTTTGTTTTCATATTTTTTGTTTTCTAATCCTTTCCCACTCCCTTTTCAATCCCCCAAAATGAATCCCACAAAAAACCTTACAAAAATGAATCCCCCCTTATCATTTTCTCTCTCCTCCCTTCCTCTATCTCCTCCCACACACCAACCCCCCTTACCCCTAATCCCTCACCGGACCACCACAAGCCGCCGCCGGGGAACACGAGCCGCCGCCCATCCCGCCGGCGAAGCCACCCTCCGGTCGCCCTTGCTCCGGCGACTTCACCGGCCACATCAACGGCCGTCCATATCCCTCCCCTACCACGTTTTCCACCATGAAATAAAAAAAAAAACGAAAACAAATTCCTAGATCTACATCATTTGGAGCAATATTAAGAAAAAGTAATCATATAGGCTTGTTAGTTATGTAATTTGGGTTTGAATGATGATACTGGTTGTCGCACCGGTCGCGGTTGGTGGTGGTCAACGGCGGCGGCGGGTGGTCAACGGTGGCGGCCGAGGGAGGAGAGAGAATAGTTTGAGGAGATGGTGGTTATTTTGATTGAAAGATAAATTTTCCATTTTGCCCTTACTTATGGAATCATTGCATTCATATACTTAACCAAACAACATTTAAAAAGAATGAAACTTGATTCCAATCTTTTTCTATTCTTGTTTCCAATCCGTTTCCATTCCAAAATGTGAACCAATCGCCCCCGAATATTAATTGGCACTCTATCGTGCTCACCAAAAAACCTTAAAAAAAACTTACTCCGTATAATTCATATGGAGTCATTACTATTTTGACAAAACTATTTATCAAAACGAACATTTTCTAAAAATATTCCAAACTAACCATTATCTAATGACAATGCAACAGATTATTGTTTTTACTCTAATTACTTAACTGCTTTTAGGTTTTCCATTTAATCACTTTAGGGAAGTGTTTTTTCCCTCAATTAGTAAACTATGGTTGGTTTTTTTCTTTTTGTCTTTTCATTTAATCACTTTTTGTGAATTCCCTTCTTAATACTAAAAATCTCGTCAGCTAGTTTACAAATTTTTGTCTTTTGTCGCATCGTTCGAAATTTTGTCTTTTCTATATTATTACTCCCTCCGTCCCAACTCAAATGCCCCATGTAAAAAAGGATCCCACATTGAAAATGGTGTATACTCTACTTGGTTAATCAAAATTCAAAAAAATTTGCATGGCATGTTAGAGAAAACTCTAGTCTAATTCGCTATTTAACTTTTTTGAAACTTTGATAAACCAATTAGTGTGTACGCTCTTCTCAAAACAGGAGTATTTTGGGGATGGGGAATTTGAGTTGCATTGGGACGGTCCAAGTGAAGCCCAGGCCATCTTTATGGTCATTTCATGGTGCATGGAGCTCGGTTTACATGAAATCAAGATTTTATCCGACTGTCAACTTGTTGTGAAAGGTATACTGGATCTCGCTGAACCAAAGAACAATTGAAATACTTCTATGCTCTTTGCAGAGATACGTTGGTAAGGCTTACCAACATTTTGCTTAAATACATTCTGTGTAATTCGAATCACATGGCACATTTTATGGCTAGAAAAGCTTGCTGCACTCTTGCCCTACAACAAAGACAGCTTCACCTGATTTGCGTTGATGAACTTAGTCATTTCTTTGATGAGAGCTTTATTTTTAGAGTAAGGCTATTTAATTACGCCATTTAAAAAAGGATCATGTAATATTTGACGCTAACCTTTGACTTTTATGTACATGTTGTTAGGCTCGTAAAATGTTTAGATTCTATCTATATATATCTACCGCCTCTTTCGCCAAAAAAAGGAACGTCGATCCCTACGGTATCCCGATCGGCACCCCGGTGGTAGGATTAGTCAGTTTGGCTACATATCACCTTTATTTATTAGTTCGGACTCGTCCAGTTCATCGTAATTATCAAACCCTAAGTTTTGGGGTTTTCTATTTTTCGGTAACAATACGTTGCACCTGCGTGCGTTTCGAGACCTGTTATTTACATTTTTACTATAAGTGTATGATGTTCATCATTACAATTCATTATTCACAGCATTACGAGTTTCGCCTGTTAATACCTTTTTTTACTATATATTAAAGTTCAGCCATGATCTAGACACTTGCATCTATTGTTAGTAAGAAGATAGAAATTTTTTCTTAATATATGTCTGGCACAATTTCATGATCGAACATGCATGGCAGTCTGTTCACTCAATGAACACAAAATCTAATTCAATGAATTTACAAGGAAGTCAATTAAACACAAAAAAGAAGTTAAACGAAATGTATAGTCTAAGTAGAAAGTACCAACATTATTATTGCAGATTTGCAGGCCACTACCTGCTACTTTTTTTTTTGTTAACCACATCCAGCTATACCAATATAATGTGCAAGAAAATTTCAAATGATGCCCCCTAAATCAATACAATAAAACTCTTTTATTATAGGACTAACAAGATTTTAAGTTCTAAGTACTTAGGTATCCATAATCCATTCCCGATCGATCGATTAAGGAAATGAAGTCATTATCTAATCGGTCAAAGTATGATGCTCTAGCTAGCTAAATACTTAATTAGTTGAACATAGATTAGTGTTTAAAATAATTTATCCTATCTAGCAGCAAGGAGGCACGAGCTAGCTCATCAAGCACGATTTGCACGTCTACACATTCGCCTAAAAGAGCCCTATATAAAGGGGTGAGAATTTTAGCTTAAGACACAAGCTAAGAAAAATAACCTTCCTCACCTCAATATTGCTCTATCAATTGCAAATATTATGGCTAACTTAAGAGTTGAGCTTCTCATTGCCACTTTAATGGTGGCGTTTGTGTCCTTTACTACCGCCGGTTACATCTCTCCACCAATGAACACACCACCAACCCCTGTTTACAAGTCACCTCGTCCACTAGCACACAAGTCCCCGCAACCTACACCCATTTACAAATCCTCGCCGCCACCATCGCCAGTTCACGAGTACCCACAACCAACTCCTGCTGTTTCCAAATCTACACCACAGTATGAGCATGATGAAAACCCACGACCAACCCCTGTTTACAAATCTCCACCAATGCATTCAACACCTAGTCCTGTTCACAAGTCTCCACCACAGCATGAGCATGATGAAAACCCACGACCAACCCCTGTATATTACAAATCTCCACCAATGCATTCAACACCTAGTCCTGTTTACAAGTCTCCACCACAGCATGAGCATGATGAAAACCCACTACCAACCCCTGTATATTACAAATCTCCACCTATGCATTCAACACCTAGTCCTGTTTACAAGTCTCCACCAGTCGACAAGTACCCGTCACCCACCCCAGTTCACACAACTCCACCGCCAACAGTGCATGAGTACCCACCTAGTCCAGCATACAACACTCCCCCAGTTTACAAATCCCCACCAACCCAAACTCCAGGTTACGGTTCTCCATCGGTCCAATCACCGCCATATATATACGCTTCTCCCCCACCTTACTAATTTAAAAAAGCAAAGACACCAGCTATTAAGGTATAAAGCTTCACTCTTATTTTGGCAATGTATCGTCGTGACGTTGTGCATGGTTGCATGCATGCATAAACTTTTGCGTCGTGTTCAAGTTATATATGCATATAGCCAAACTGTGTAGGATCGCTTCACTGCATTTCCTTTTTATGTTTAAAAAGCAATACTAATAGTAACCATTAGATTTTGATTATTTTTTCTTGTAACACTGCTTGGAATTTATTTTATTTAAAATATATACATTCAAATCAAAGGTTTTCGAACTAGATCTTATGATATTGAAAACATAACATATACATTGATTATTTTACATCTTTTATTGGACAGATGGAAGCTAAGGAAATTAAACTTGACAAGACGACGAGACAAATTCAAAGTGGATGGAAAACAACTATTTCTGGGAGTTAAGGAATGAGTTGCTCTTCTATTTTGCTCAATTATATACTAGTATATGGAGTATTTTTATTGTCTAATATGAAAAACATATTGAAATTTTTATCCGAAAAGTGTGTTTCTATTAATCATCGATCAATTAATATATTGTGTTTAAATTCTACTCGACATTTTGATCAGTTCATATTCGTTTCTAATTATTCTCGACGTCAGTTAGCTTTTTACTCAATTAGTAAATCGCAGTATTCCATCCCTTTGGAAACATTAGCTTCAAGTTCTTTGTACTCCTTTACAGACTGTTACAAAGATTTCCTCCAAAATTAGTGGCGGAACCAAGATTGAAAGTTAGACTAGGCTGAAACTTATTTATCGAGCGTTAGGGTGAGCCAAGTACTACGATTTACTAATTTTTAACTAGCTTTAGGTAGCGTTTAAGAAATTGGAATTCATTTCATTTGTTGGATTTCAATTCTAGAAATTGAATTATTAGATTTCAATTCCAATTCTAATTCCAAAATTGTGTTTGGGTAACCTTGGAGTTGAATTCATTTCATTTGCTACTACTATCTCTCCCCCTCCCAAAGCACCACCTGCCACCGCCCTATCCCATGCCCCCGCCCAAGCGCCCCCACGGGACCACCATCACCTCCGCCGCTGGCTTGCACCCCCGTTCGTCCAATGCCCACGACTCACCCAAAAGATGTTCCCACCAAAATAATGAAGGCCTGGATTAAGAGAAAGAGTAAACGTGACGATGGAGGGAGGACGTTGGTGTATGTGGATGCAAAGGAGTGGAAGCACGGTGGTGAAAAGTTGAGGTCGCCGGCTGGGTAAGGCTGGGAGTGGCCGGGATTTGAGGAGAGAGAAAGCTAGGGTTGGGGAAAAGGATGGGAGGGAGATAAAAGAGATAGATTGGTGTACCGGTTGGCGGTTAGCAGCGGTTTTGCGTGTCTGACGTCGGCGGCGGTGGATGGCCGCTGATGGCCGGAGGTGGTGGGTCGCCGGAGACAGCGGCTTGCGAAGAGGCACTTACTTGACACATGGTGGTGTTATGGAAGGTGGGGTTGGTGCCTCGGTTGCAGCGGTCGGCGAGGCAAACGGCGGTGGTTGATGGGGCAGACGACGGCGGTCAAGGGGCGGCGGCGATCGACGGCCAGTCGCGGCGGTAGAGGAGATCATGGCGGCTGGTGGTGGGTTAATAGAAGATAGGTGAAAGGAGGAGAGAGAAAAAAATTGGTGGGAAATTAAAATGACATCTATTTTGGAAGAATTTGAAACTGTCTATTTTACTCAAGCATGGAATTGGGTGGGAATTGGATCAATTCCAATTCCAAATTCCATGGGTTCCCAAACACCTATAATCATTTCAATTCTAGAATTGAATTCCAATTCCAAGTATCCAAACATAGCATTATAGTAAAAATGCCAAAAAATTTCGATCTTTCACAAACCTAGCTAGCTCCTCCCCTCCATGCAAAGGTGAATGCCAAAAGAGCACACACTGCCAAAATTAAGTAATGCAATAGGCAAAGCGAACTCATTATTAAAAGCAACATTAAAACTTTTAGATTATGCATGCATACAAATTAACTTGATCAGAAATCAGAAACTGATACTACTATAAATCATCATAAAACTATTGATTTTCAAGTTTCTATGCAAGTGATGTGCGATGAGGGGACGAGAGCGATCATGGACAGTGATTAAAACTCGATCGGTTCCGAGGATGGTGTCGAAATGGAGGCAATCCAGAACATCGAAGTCTTTACCCATGATCATCCAGTCAAGGTAATTAAACATCTAAATGCTTCATGTAAATTGATTCATGATCCGACAGCTTAATCTTTTTGGCAACCCTAAACTTGTCTTTCACGACACCCTTAAAAAGTGTTTCGAAATATTCGTTTGTTAATGTTCAATGTTACTCGGTAACTTAGACCTACAAATACAATCTCCATAATTGTTTGTCATACA
Source organism: Spergularia azorica (assembly GCA_038382645.1). Lineage (NCBI taxonomy): Eukaryota > Viridiplantae > Streptophyta > Magnoliopsida > Caryophyllales > Caryophyllaceae > Spergularia > Spergularia azorica. The sequence continues at coordinate 19,255 of JBBYHQ010278719.1, forward strand.
CATGGGATTTGGTGGAGCGCCGGGCAGGATTTGGATTAAGTAGATATCCATGTTAGCTTTTTGACACTAGTAGTGGAATAGCGGATCATACTTGTGTTTAATACTAGTACTGTGTGGGTTCAAATTTATTTCGTGCAGTGTCGGATCAACGTTGATGGTATATATTCGCGTCCAATTAGACAACATTATCAAAATAACGCATAAAACTATATTGATTTCAAGTTTAAAGTACATCATGGATAGTGATTAAAACTTTGTCGGTGCCGAGGGTGGTGGCGAAATAGAGGCAATTCAGGACAGCAGAGTACGGTTAAAATATTATATTGTACGACCGTACGATGTACGTAATATGATACGAACTTGATAAAAATAAGTTGTTCAATCCTGAGATTGATAAGCCTATATGAAACCAAAACATGTGGCAAGATACAGAATGTTGCCTAGGGTTTTAGAATGACATGAGAGAACTGAATTTGGACGGAAAAGATTGCTCACTGAGCATTTTGATTAAATTTCTGGATACCCTGACATACTACATGTGTGAGTTTATATAGTACTACTCACTTAGGGAGAAACTACAAAATGACAAAATGGAGTAACGGCTAAATCTGCAAGTACAATGCACATGGCCAAGCCAGCTATTCATTGGCTAATCATTGCATAGGGATTATCCGAGGTAGGTGAGATCTTCCTTCCAGAAGAGTGCTGAGCTGTTCCTGATGTGCTGGCAAGCTTCTGGAAACAGTGAGCTGTCTTCTCATTTGAATTCTTCCCTCCTTCGATCATTTGCGCGCCAAAGCTGCCAATGCTCTGTTCAAGTGCCAATTTCTGCAAGACTGCATCAATACCTTCCCCTTCAAAAGATCCTTGACCCTAAGGATCAAATTCTGGATATTTCTTCTGGATATTCATCATTTGCCAAATTATGCAACAAAATTTACTACACCTTTAATTATTTTTACTACAAATTAGACATAGAAACTTTTTTTTCACTTGTCTACATATAGACTCCTACTATTTTTGTAATTAATTATAAGGAAAATGCACAATATCATTAATGCATTATCAATCCTTGGGTTCAATTTCTTGCGGATCTGTTGGTAAAACACTTAGTAGATTGTTCCATATCTGATCTAGAGCTCTCTTTCAAATCAACTCATCAGGAAATTCAGTTGTTAATAGGACATTATCGTGTGCTCTAATTAAATTTTATCCATTAATTACGATTAAGCAAGATGTAGTGTTAGCTAAATCGATTTAGGTGCGATGCTTTGACTAATTAGTAAAAATAAATTTAGCTAGTATTCTAACTCACATAATACATACACTGATCCGTGTTATCGCTAGCTAGCAAGAAGGTAGCAGCCCATAATATTCTAGCCGGCTCATTCATGCATGAATGTATGCATAAAATCTAGGAAAAATTTCCAAATCCTACCTTTTATATACCAAATCTTTCAAATTCCTACCTTATTTTTCAAAAATTTCTAACTCCTACCTTATAAAACACTTTTTTATCATTCTCCTACCAAACTCCTACTCCGGCAGCTTTGACTTGGTTTTTCGGCATTGACCTTTCTCTTATTCCATTTCGCCTTCCAATTTGGGGCGATTCCCTTGCAATTCAATCGATTTTTCCTCCAATTTCTCCCCTCTTTTTCATCTTCTCTCTCCTATTTCCCACACTATATCACATTGCACTCCAATTTATCCCTCCAATTTCATCTTCTCTCTCCTATCTCCCACACTATATCACATTGCACTGCCTTTAGTACTGCCGATAATGACGGATTGGGATCAATTAGTACTACTTATCAAGTATCAACACACAACTACTCTTAAAGGGTATGTTAAGGCTTTTTTTTTTACTTTCAATTTCACGTTGACTGTATTTAGTTTGTCAATTTAGAATCAATGGTATTGTAATTAAATCCGAAGTGTCGTGCGAAATGCAGCAAGTATGAAGCAGTTGCACTTGATTTCTTTAGTTGAAGGGGAGTATGAGCATATTGTGTTCTCTGACATTGCAAAATGAACAATTCTGCAAATGAGAGGAGAGAGAAAAGGGAGTGCAATGTGATATAATGTGGGAGATATGAGAAAGAAGATGAAAATGATATAGTGTGGGAAATAAGACAGAGAAGATGAAAATGAGGGGAGAAATTGGAGGAAAAACGGAAAAAATTGAATGAATTGCAAGGAAATCGCCCCAAATTGGAGGGGAAATGGAATAAGAGAAAGGTCAATGCCGGAAAACCAAGTCAAAGCTATCGGAGCAGGAGTTTGGTAGGAGAATGATAAGAAAGTGTTTTATAAGTAGGAGTTAGAAAATTTTGAAAAATAAGGTAGGAATTTGGAAGATATGGTATATAAAATGTAGGATTTAGAAATTTGTCCTAAAATCTATAACTTATTGTACGTCTTCACTCTTCATATTGGCCAAAAACAGCCCTATATAAAGGGGTGAGAAATTAAATTTCAGATACAAGAAAAACAAGCTTCCTCTCTATTATATCTTTCTCTACTACTCCGTACTAAACATGGCAAATTTAAGAGTTACTCTTCTTCTCGCTACTTTAATGGTGGCATGTGTGTCCTTTACTACTGCCGATTACAGATACTCCTCTTCCCCACCACCTCCTGCCGTAAAAGAAAACCCACCACCAACACCGGTTTACAAGTCTCCACCGGTGTACACACCCCCAACTACGGTTTACAAGTCGCCACCGGTTTACTCACCTAATAAAACCCCTACCATTTACAAGTCACCACCA